>CM054809.1:15362757-15556269 GCA_028984105.1 Lavandula angustifolia | reverse complement strand
TCTCTATCTCTCGAAATTTTTCCTTCTCTATTTCCCTTTCTTGTTTCTCATTTCTCAACTCATCTCTCTCTCTCTCTCTCTCTCTCTCTCTCTCTCTCTCTCTCTCTCTCTCTCCCGGCAACATGTGACAGGTGGTATTCCCACAATTGCGTCAGTAGCTGATCTAGAGGAGATTTAGTGTTCGATTCCTGTAATGGTCATTTTAAATATACTATATACATATTCTCTCTCTCTCTCTCTCTCTCTCTCTCTCTCTCTCTCTCTCTCTCTCTCTCTTCTCCTCTATCCTCTCGGAATTTTGCCTTCTCTCTTTTCTTTTCTCGTTTCCCATTTCTCGACTCATCCTCCTCTCTCTCTCTCTCTCTCTCTCTCTCTCTCTCTCTCTTCCGGCAACATGTCATAGGTGGTATTCGCACAATTGCGTCAGTGGATTATCTAGAGCAGATTTAGTGTTCGATTCCCGTAATGGTCATTTTATATATAATATATATTCTCTCTCTCTCTCTCTCTCTCTCTCTCTATCTCTCAGAATTTTGCCTTCTCTCTTTCCTTTTCTCGTGTCTCATTTCTCTTTCCTTTTCTCGTGTCTCATTTCTCTATCTCTCTCTCTCTCTCTCTCTCTCTCTCTCTCTCTCTCTCTCTCTCTCTCTCTCTCTCTCTCTCTCTCTTTATGTGTGTGTGTCTTCTCTTTCTCTTACTGTTTGTTCTTCTCCCATTCTTTCACACTTCTACCTCTCTCTCTCTCTCTCTCTCTATCTATCTCTCAGAATTTTGCCTTCTATCTTTCCTTTTCTCATTTCTCATTTCTTGACTCGTATCTCTCTCTCTCTCTCTCTCTCTCTCTCTCTCTCTCTATCAAAGTTTTGCCTTCTCTCTTTCCTTTTCTCGTTACTCATTTGTCAACTCTATCTCTCTCTCTCTCTCTCTCTCTCTCTCTCTCTCTCTCTCACTCTCTACCGGCAACATGTCACAAGTGGTATTCACATAATTGCGTCGGTGGTTGATCGGAGGAGATTTAGTGTTCGATTCCGTAATGGTCATTTTAAATATACTATATATATATATTCTCTCTCTCTCCTCTCTCTCTCTCTCTCTCTCTCTCTCTCTCTCTCTCTCTCTCTCAATCTATCTCTAAGAATTTTGCCTTCTCTCTTTCCTTTTCTCGTTTCTCATTTCTCGACTCATATCCCCCTCTCTCTCTCTCTCTCTCTCTCTCTCTCTCTCTCTCTCTCTTTGTGTGTGTGTGTCTTCTCTTTCTCTTCCTGTTTGTTCTTCTCCCATTCTTTCACACTTCTCCTCTCTCTCTCTCTCTCTCTCTCTCTCTCTCTCTCTCTCTCTCTCTCTCTATCTATCTATCTCTCAGAATTTTGCCTTCTATCTTTCCTTTTCTCATTTCTCATTTCTCGACTTGTATCTCTCTCTCTCTCTCTCTCTCTGTTGGGTGATGATTCTATCCTCAGCACAGTAATACATAGTGGGAAATGATTCTGTCTTCTTTACTGACATGCACTTAGTAGGCTTATGCTCTGAGTGAATCTATGAAGATTTGAAGATCCTAAAACCCTATCTTGATCGGTGAACCATTTCTTTGTAATTGTTTTTGTCTCAGAGGGTTCAGACTCAGCAGACACTCTGCTCTGGTTCAGACGTTCAGTAGCTTATCAGCCTCAGCACCAGATGAAGAAGACTCAGTATATATTGGACTCAGCAGGGGCAGTATACTGAGAAGAGACAGTGGAACTGAACTCAGCAGGAGTAGTTCTCTGTGCTCAGAGCTGATCTTCAGTAGAGCAATCTCAGCTTATTCACTGCTGAATCAGAGATCAGACTCAGCAACGGCCAGACAGTCTTCTGAACTATGAGATCTTTTGAAAGACAATCGGCATAGTCAAATACGAGGAAGAAAGAAGTCAACTTCAGTATGGCTCAAGTTCTGTTCTGTCTCAACTGCTTTCTAAACCTTGACGAATGACAAGCAGACACGTGCCTTATACCTACTAAAGCTGCAAGTCAACAACTTTTCGGGAAAGGAGGGAAAAGACACTGTCACTCTACTTCAGAAGAGCCGTTAGCTACCAAAAGAGAGAGAGTAAGGGATGATCGTCTCCAAAGGATCTTTCCAAGACTCTTCTCTATAAATAGAGGGATCATTCGAAATTTGAAGCATACATGATAATAGCAATCACGACAACGAGAACTCACAGAGCATTCAAACGAGCCAACCCAGAAAACCTAAGTCTTCCGCAAGAACTCGAAGAGCATTTCTCCGGCGAAAGACTACATTCTAAGCTTGTAGGGAACCAAGCTGAACCGATATACAAGCCTCTAGTATCCAAACAATGTTACACGAACTCATAGCTAAACTCAGTTGTTCGTCGTTCTAGAAGCTACATTCTCGTTTCCTATCCCTCTAACCCTAAGCTCAACCGAATATATCCATAGCTTAGACGAAGGAGTTCACATTTGAACTTGTTCCTTATTGTAAAAGGACTCCTTCATAGTTGGAGAGTTTGTCAAACACTTTAGTTTGATAAGCCGTGTAAATTGAGACTTGCTCGAGTATAAATTCCAAGACGCGACTTTGTCATTTGTGTACAAGGCGGCGAGACTAACTCGGTATAATAAATAGCCTCCCGATCTTTCGGGACGAGTGGACGTAGGATTGTTTGATATCAGAACCACTTTAAAAATCTCTGTGTCTCTCGCTTGTGTCTATTTCTTGTTGCATTGATTTTAAGCGATCATGCTGAAAACTATCCTTTAAAATCATTCAACTCGGTTTCGACAAACTTGGTGATCTCATTATTCTACTGAAGCTGGTTTAATATAAACGTCTTTCCAACTCAGCTGATTTGGGCCTACACTTTCCGCACCTTTGGACTCTATCTCGCGTCTTGAATTCGACGGTCGGTCGGCTAGCGAGATCTCGGTGAGAGTCGAGATACTTTGCACACACACGATTCGGAAACGGCTATACGGTCTTTGAACTCATTCGATGCGACACTATCACGAGCAGGATGTTCGTGTTCTAAGTTAAGAAAATCGGTTCCAGGTGTATTCACCCCCCCCCTCTACACCTGAACGTGCTCTCGGGGACCAACAATTGGTATCAGAGCAGGAGTTCTATAAGACTCTTGTTATCTTGAAACTTGTCTACATTGAACGGATCCGGAAAAACATTTTCACTGCATATCATTCTTCATTCATATCATTATTTATCATGAATGATATGTCAGGTATAAGGATGGTACCCATATTCTCAGTAGAGAACTATGGTGTATGGCGGGTCAGAATGGAGGCTCATCTGACCTCCCTCCACGATAGCATGACCGAAGTACTTGAGGAAGGACCTATCGTTCCTATGATCGATAGTGTCGTAACTCAGGATCAAACAGCTGGAGAAGGAATGGTGACCGGAAAGAAGATTCCCAAAGACAGAAGTCTCTTCACCCCTGAGGCGAAGAAACTTCACAACTTAGACCGAGTCGCCAGGAATGCCATACTAACCACCTTAAGTGATTCTTATCTCGGCGGGGTTCGGGGAATGCAAGGCGCAAAGGAACTACGGGATGCTCTAGCACTACTGAGTCGGGGAACTCAGAAGATCAAAGCCAACAAACTTGCGCTGGAACTCCAAAAGCTAGAGAGTTTGTCTCTCATGCCCGGAGACACCATAGAAGATCTCAGCATCGGATTCACGAATCTGATGAACTCCATCAACGGGCTGGGAAAGACATTCTCCAATCGAGAAATGAATCTCAAAATACTGACTGCCAGATGGTCATTGGACTCCTTTTGCCACATTATTACGACATTCTGACTTAGATATTGTTACTCCTGACCATATCTTTTCAGAACTTCAAGCAGAGGAATTCGAGTTTGACATACCTCAACGGAAGCAGCGAGCTGAAGTTGACACCAAAATAGACCATGCTTCAAAGCATCAGTCAGCACAGCATCCCCTGCATCGAGTAAGAGTGAACCTTCGCTCAACGACATACAAGAAGGAAGTCTCGCTCAGAAGTACGCACTGCTTGCCGTAAAGTATCAGAAGGAAAGGAGCGGCGCAAAAAAGTGACTAAAGCCTATCGAGAATCAAAAGGTAATTCTGAATACACGCCTAAACGTACTCCTGACTTGCATACTTCTGAATGCAGAAAGAGGGATGACTCAGCACCATCAAAAGATAGCGAAAGCAAAGAAGAAAGAGTCATCGCCTGCTACAACTGTAAAAAGCCAGGACATTATCAGTATGACTGTCCTGAGCTCAGTAGTGCTGAACGAGCAGCACGCAAAGCAAGGAGAGGGAAATTCTCCAGGAAGAGAGATTGTTGGTGAACTCTCAGACGACTCAGAAGAAGTCGACTCCTTCATGGATTCATCCGATGATGAAGCAGCTTTCATGGTCATAGAGCTTGAAGCTGAAGAAACTGTTGAAAAGTGTCTAATGGCAGGAGAAGAGGATGAGGTAAACTCTCATGAACTATTTAACTCTCCTTCACACTGCACACACGATACTTCTTCAGGAGCATACGAGAATCTGGATGTCAGTACAGCATATGAAGAACTTCTAGACGAATAGATTCAGATGAGTCTGCAGCTCAGTAAGACTCTTCAGGAGTTGGATACCCTGAAAATAGAGAATCAGAGACTTTCTCAAAAAGGTCAGGTTGTCACTGAGTCAGAAGGACTTATGTTGAGACTCAGGGAGGAGATAGACTCTCTGATGGCCAAGTCTCATTATCAAGAAGATCAAATCTCAGTTCTGACCAATGACATAACTCAGAAAGATACTGAATTGAGTCTACTGAAGCAACAAATGTCAGAACTTCAGACTGAGCATGAAACACTGAAAAAAAGTGATGATGTCTGGAGAAATCTGATGACTGAGCGGTACATGGGCGCTGAGAAGAAGTTGGAGGCTATGCTAGCAAGCAACAAGCCCAAGCACTGCAAGCAAGGACTTGGTTTCAGCTATGGCACGTCATCATCTGCCCCAGTCCACTCAGAAGACCGGCTTGCTGATAGGTTTGTTCGAGGGGAGACAATCAATGCAGATATTTTGAATCCCCTAGCAAAGAACAAATAAGAGATGAAGGCACCTCATCCTACATATCAGCACACTGACAAAAAGATCAGCACCAAAACACCCCAGCTCAGTCAAGGGGGAACCAGCAAATCTAAAAGGGCTGATCAGTATGGACCTCCTCAGCTGACACATCCAGCTCAATATTGTTCATATTTTTATGATCCTATAGTCAGAAGAGGACCCAAGAGTCAGAAAAAGAAGAAAGCCGTGAAAAAGGCAAAGGTCAGTAGTCCACCAGCTCAGAAGATCCGGAACCCTGAACTTGAAAAGCCTTAGAAGTCAGCAGTGACCAGTCCAGTGGTCAAATATGTTGACTCAAGTGGAAAGAAATTGTCTGAGACCACCAGGGTCGTTAGACAGATATGGGTTACTAAAACTAACATCTAAGGACCCAAAATCAAAATAAAGGGTACCTGAATATAATTCTGTTTTACAGGTAAACAAAGACCCATGGTATGTGGACAGCGGATGCTCTAGACACATGACATACCAAAAGAGTCAGCTGAAGAATTATATCCCTGAAGAAGGACCCAGAATCGAGTTTGGAGACAATGCTAAAAGCTACACAAGAGGACACGGAACACTTAGCATTGGAACTGCCAAAGTTCCAAGAGTATCATATGTTGAAGGACTTCAGCATAACCTTCTCTCTGTTAGTCAATTTTGTGATAACTCGAATAGAGTGATATTTGATGCTGGTTTCTGTGACGTCATTGATAAATCCACAGGGAAAACAGTGTTATCAGGTTCGCGCAAGAAGAATATCTATGTAGCTGACTGGAACTCAGCTGAACCTGAAGCTTGTCTGTTAGCGAAGAACGACAACCGAACCGGGTGGCTATGGCACAGAAGACTCAGCCATCTCAACTTCAAAATGCTCAACAAACTAGCAAGAAACACTCTAGCAAGAGGACTGCCGAATGAAGTATTAAGCAAAGACACTCAGTGTGAAGCATGTCTGAAGGGAAAGCAAACAAGGAATCAAAATCCACCTGTCCCATCTCCTTCCACTGATGGAATCCTTCAGCTGCTACACATGGATTTTTTCGGTCCAGTCTCTCCAGTGACGATCAGAGGCAAGAAATATGCTTTAGTGGTCATCGATGACTACTCGCGCTATACTTGGGTCATATTCATTGCCAACAAGTCTGACGTCAAAACAGAGTTACCAAGGCTTCTAAAAAGGTGCAGTGTCGAGAAGAACACCAAAATTATCAAAATTCGTTCTGACAGAGGAATTGAGTTCCTTAATTCTATGGTGGAGGAGTTCTGCAAAGCAGAAGGAATAGAGCATGAGACATCGGCTGCACGCACACCTCAGCAAATTAGAGTTGCTGAACGAAGGAACAGAACTCTCAAAGAAGTAGCTAGAACTCTACTCGCAGACTCAGGACTCCCAGCCAAATTTTGGGCAGAAGCCACTGATACTGCTTGTTATACTCAGAACCGATCTTTACTGACAAAGCAACAAAAGAAAACACCATATGAACTATGGAACGACAGGAAACCTTCTCTATCCTATTTCCATATTTTTGGGTGCTCATGCTTTATCCACAATAATGGGAAAGATCAGTGAAAACTTTTGATAGCAAGTCGGATCGGGGAGTATTCTTAGGATACTCTCGGGTCGGCAAAGCTTTCGAGTATTCAACTATCGAACCCTTTGCGTGGAGGAAAGCCCTCATGTTGTTTTTAATGAGTTTGCTGCGAAGATAGGGAGCAATAACTCTAATTACGAATACGAGGACATCGATGTAGCGGCTACGGGATCTAAGCTTAAAAGACAAAGTCGAAAAGATCCGACTTTGTTGGGATGATGATTCGAGATGAGGAAGCGAAGACAAGTCTGCGAATGTCAACCGGCGGTAAATGTAGGCTGAGCCGATTGACTCTCCCGAACGAGTCAATCCCGGGTAACTCGAGTCAATGAAGAAACCCCGGAGGTAAGCGAGACCACTGCGAGAATAACAACTCGGGGGGGAACATTTATTAATGTTCTGAGCTGAATGCCCTTGAACCTGGTGACTCAGTAGATCACACTCTCATTACTAAAATGCTTCAATCTCAGAATAGTACAACTGAAATGCCTAACTCACCTACTAACTGTGTTGAACAAATTCCAGATGAAGAGGTGAAACATCGAAGATCATGGCTAGACTCTCATCTGCTTGATCGATTGTGGAGATCCCTCGGCAAGCAAGAGTAGAGACAAGATCCAGATTCTGTCAAGGAGAAAGCACCTTATATTCCTGCTTCTTGTCTACTGAGGAACCTCAGACGATTGAGGAATCACTGAAAGATGCTGACTGGATCATAGCTATACAGGAGGAGCTGAATCAGTTCACGAGAAACGAAGTTTGGGAGCTTATTGATAGACCCCGGCATCAACATGTTATTGAAATAAAATGGGTCTTCAAGAACAAGCGGGACGAAAACAACGTCATAGTAAGGAACAAAGCAAGACTCGTGGCAAAAGGCTACTGTCAAGGTGAAGGAATAGATTTTGACGAAACGTTTGCTCCAGTTGCAAGATTGGAGGCAATTAGACTATTCCTAGCCTACGCAACCCATCAAAGATTCAGAGTCTATCAAATGGATGTGAAGTCTGCGTTCCTGAACAGCGTACTGAAAGAACTCTATGTAGAACAACCACCCGGCTTTCAGCAGGGACATCAGGTTTATAGACTCAGAAAGGCTCTGTATGGGTTAAAACAAGCACCCAGGGCTTGGTACGATACCCTATCGGAGTTTCTTCTTCGAAAGGTTTTCGGAAAGGCACGATGGAGCCGCACTCTATTCGGCATTCGGCGGAAGACGATCTACTACTTGTACAGATCTATGTAGATGACATTATCTTTGGATCAAAGAATGTTATCATGTGCCAACAATTTGAGAAGATGATGAAGGATAAGTTCGAGATGTCAATGATAGGAGAAATGAACTACTTCCTTGGATTTCAAGTCAAATAATCGAAAATTGGGACGTTCATTAATCAAGGCAAATACACTCGAGACCCCATCAAAAGATTCAGTTGCACATCCGGCAAACCTATCAAGATCCTGATGAACACAAACCTGAAAATTGATCTTGATAAGGAGGGAGTATCAGTAGACCAAACTGAATTTCGTGTTGTAATTGGTTCTTTATTATACTTAACAGCTACTCGTCCTGACATAACTTATGCTGTAGGTGTATGCGCTCGATTTCAGGCGAATCCAAAGCAGAGTCACATGGACTCAGCATAGAAGATTCTCCGCTATCTCAGAGGAACACCTGACATGGGTTTATGGTAACCAGTTGATGATAATATAGAACTAACGGGTTACTCTGATAATGACTATGCAGGGTGTAGAATTAACCAAAAGTCAACTTCAGGAACGTGTTAGTTCCTTGGTAGTAAGCTGATCTCATGGTTTTCAAAGAAACAGCACTCAGTAGCCACGTCAACTACCGGAGCGAATACATGGCTGCCGGAGTTCTTTGTGCCCAAATCCTTTGGCTGAGACAGCAGCTACGTGACTATGATGTCATTCAGAATGAAGTGCCAATCTTCTGCGATAGTACCAGTGCTATTGCAATCACTCAGAACCCTGTACTTCACACAAGATGCAAGCACGTGGACATCAGACATCACTTCATTCGTGACCATGTCGAAAAGAAGGATATCAGGAAGGAAAAGATCCATACTGACAGACAAAGGGCTGATATACTAACCAAGCCTCTAGCTGAATCCAGATTCAGAGAACTTTCAGTAGATCTAGGTCTGCTGGACCCTACTGACTCCAGTCAGTAAGAGGTTTCAGGAGAGGAGCATTCAGTAAGGGGGAATGTTCACTCTCAGTACTGAGTAAATTCAGTACGTAGAGACTCAGCAACTATCTACACGAGGTATCAGCTGAGTACGATGTTCAGCTGACAGGTTTACGTATCTCTACTCAGTAGTAACTAATAGAACTGTAATATGCTTTTATTGTTCAGAGTCAGCATCGTATTTAATATCAGCTGACAGGTTTCGAGTCGCCTTTTGAAGTAGCGCCCAGCCCCAAAAGCCGACGCTCGAAGTCAATGGCAAAGGCTCTCAGAAGCTAAGGCACCCAGAACCGTGCCCTTGCCAAAGCCATCCACAAGGTGTGGAAAGAGACTGCCCAAGCCACTTGCGCCGAGATTAAGGGGCTGAGAACTTCCATGACAGAATCAGCCACCCCTGATGTCTCCACTATCGTATCTGACGTGCTGGCAAAGCAGAAAACTGACTTCGATACTCAGCTAAGACTTATCTAGGAAGGACAGACCAAATTACTTGAAAAATTTAAGGCCTCTCTATCCTCCTACTCAGAATCAGTCACAACCATCTCCCAGGCCAACGAACTCAGGATATCCTCTATCCAGCAGGCCTTGGAAGATAAGGTTGACGACAAGCTGAAAGAATTCAAGGCAGCAGCTAATCATTCCCATCAACACTACAAAGATGAAATGATCCATGAGAAGAATAAGCTGCACGAGGCACTGACCAAGATACATACAAGACTTGATGAATTGTTAGCCTCATACAAGAGCCTGAATACAAAGGTATCTGCTCCTACCCCGGTCATATTTGCTGATGCCAAAAAGGGGGAAAAGGAAAAGACAAGGGAGCAGGTAAAGGAAAAAGAGAAGGGAGTCAAGACGGCTAAGCTGACCCTCACTAAAGCATCTACTAAAACTGAAAAATCCACTAAGGGGGAAGCCATACTGAAGTCTCCCAAGAAGACACGGTCAGTAGCAGAAGCAAGCCACACTCAGACAACAACTTCTACTAAACCAACTGGTGAGGCCCAGGGTGTCTCAGCTGGAATCTCAGCAGAGACTGGCCCAAGTGGCTCAGGAACCAGGATACAAGCTACTCATGCAACTCAAACCCCATTGGATATAATCAAGGAGGTTCTTTGAGTATCTTTGAACTAGAGGATTCAGAAGAGGAAGAGGCTCCTCTCCCACCTCCAATAAAAGGCAAAGGTAAGAAAATCCTAACTCTCCCGACCACTCCCTCCAAGAAGTCGAAGAGATACATTTCTGCAGAGGAGGAGGCTCAGATAGCAGCAGATGAAAGGCTGGCAAGGGAGATAGCCGAAGCTGAAGTAGCCAATAAGCCTAAAGCAAAGCCTGCCAAAGGCAAGACAAAGGCTCCAGCATGCGGTGGAAAGAGATCTGCTAGGTTGCCTCCTAGGAAGCTGAAGATAGGCGATGAAGAAGATAGAGAAAAGGAGAAGGAGCAACAGCAGAAGGATACTGAGAAGCAGGGTACACCTAAAAATAAATCAAGTACCCCTACTAACTCTGAAGATGAATCTTCTCACAAGCGTTCCTACACAAGAACGAAGGAACATGATGCTGAGATCGAAGCCATCTTTGCTCAGATGGATCGATATCTATATAGAGGAGAAGAGGCAAGACAGATTGAAGCTGCCAGGCAGAGGATACATATGGCAGACTTAGAAGCACTCAGAGTCCGTACTGAACAAGAGGCCAGGGTGAGAGTTCCTTCCAAAGCAGATATTCCATACGGATACGGGAAGTTCGGGAAGCCAAGCAAGATCCGAAGATACATAGATGGCCAAGGGCGATGAGTGGATGCCAGGCCACGGTACACTCAGAGATGGGAGTCGCTGAAGATAGAATTCATCAAGAGGAATTACTTTTGGAGATTTTGGCTCGATAAGGCAAAGGCTGATACTTACGTTGAATGGACGATGAGGGCTGATCCTGAGATGTATGCTTACATGCAGAAAGCTGTCAAAGAAAACATTGAAGTCCGAGTCCCACGAACCCCGATCCGCCACCACCAAGAAGACTTGATGATTCTATTCATTATGGGATTATAGAGAAGGAAGTGAAGGATCTTTGCCGGAGCAAGATTTCTTGAAGAAGACGATCCAGCAGACTTTGCTAAATTTCTAAAGCTGAGGAAGAATACTTATAGGATGTATGGACTGCCCCTTCCCGAGACTCAGTCGCAAGACTTCATGGACAGGATCAAGCAGTACAGACGTTCCTAGTTTTAGATTCTTTATCTTTCCTAGCTTAGAAAGAGATGTATTGTACTGAATCATTTTATATATATATATATCTCTTCTTTTGGCTTCGACAATATCTTATTGTCTATATAAGCCGTGTTCTATTTTTATGATTAACACTCAGAATCACTGAAGTTATTACTGACTCACACACTCACTGATTGATTCTCTGCAGTAGCCGCTTAGATTCTGGTAGACTTGTTCTGTTAAGGGAAATTGCTGTCAGGGGGAAATGCTTAGTCTCTTTATTTTGACCCTCGGCCCTGCTCCCTTCAGTAGTCTAGAACTTGAAGAACAACTCCACTGATCCGCTTTTTATATTGTAAGGAGCTCTGTTTCTGAGTAGTTTAGTGTTAGCATAGATGTTAGGTTTTCGCATCATCAAATAGGGGGAAATTGTTGGGTGATGATTCTATCCTCAGCACAGTAATACATAGTGGGAAATGATTCTGTCTTCCGTACTGACATGCACTTAATAGGCTTATGCTCTGAGTGAATCTATGAAGATTCGAAGATCCCAAAACCCTATCTTGATCGGTGAACAATTTCTTTGTAATTGTTTTTTTCTCAGAGGGTTCAGACTCAGCAGACACTCTGCTCTGGTTCAGACGTTCAGTAGCTTATCAGCCTCAGCACCAGATGTAGAAGACTCAGTATGTATTGGACTCAGCAGGAGCAGTATACTGAGAAGAAACAGTGGAACTGAACTCAGCAGGAGTAGTTCAGTGTGCTCAGAGCTGATCTTCAGTAGAGCAATCTCAGCTTATTCAATGCTGAATCAGAGATCAGACTCAGCAACGGCCAGACAGTCTTCTGAACTGTGAGATCTTTTGAAAGACAATCAGCATAGTCAAATACGAGGAAGAAAGAAGTCAACTTCAGTATGCCTCGAGGTATGTTCTGTCTCAACTGCTTTCTAAACCTTGACGAATGACAAGCAGACACGTGCCTTATACCTACTAAAGCTGCAAGTCAACAACTTTCAGGAAAAGGAGGGAAAAGACACTGTCACTCTACTTCAAAAGAGCCGTTAGCTACCAAAAGAGAGAGAGTAAGGGATGATCGTCTCCAACGGATCTTTCCAAGACTCTTCTCTATAAATAGAGGGATCATTCGAAATTTGAAGCATACATGATAATAGCAATCACGACAACGAGAACTCACAGAGCATTCAAACGAGCCAACCCAGAAAACCTAAGTCTTCCGCAAGAACTCGAAGAGCATTTCTCCGGCGAAAGACTACATTCTAAGCTTGTAGGGAACCAAGCTGAACCGATATACAAGCCTCTAGTATCCAAACAATGTTACACGAACTCATAGCTAAACTCAGTTGTTCGTCGTTCTAGAAGCTACATTCTCGTTTCCTATCCCTCTAACCCTAAGCTCAACCGAATATATCCATAGCTTAGACGAAGGAGTTCACATTTGAACTTGTTCCTTATTGTAAAAGGACTCCTTCATAGTTGGAGAGTTTGTCAAACACTTTAGTTTGATAACCGTGTAAATTGAGACTTGCTCAGTATAAATTCCAAGACGCGACTTTGTCCTGTGTACAAGCTGACTGAGACTAACTCAGTATAATAAATAGCCTCCTGATCTTTCGGGACAGTGGACGTAGGATTGTTTGATATCCGAACCACTTTAAAAATCTCTGTGTCTCTCGCTTGTGTCTATTTTGTTGCATTGATTTTAAGCGATCATCCGAAAACTATCCTTTAAAATCATTCAACTTGGTTTCAAAGCAAACTTGGTGATCTCATTATTCTACTGAAACTGGTTTAATATAAACGTCTTTCCAACTCAACTGATTTGGGCCTACACTTTCCGCACCACTGGACTCTATCTGCGTCGATACCGAATTCCGACGGTCGATCGGCTAGCGAGATCTCGGTAGAGTCGAGACACTTTGCCACACACGATTCGGAAACGGCTATCCGGTCTGCCGAACTCATTCAGTACGACACTATCCTGAACAGGACTGTTTGTGTTCTAAGTTGAGAAAATCGGTTTCAGGTGTATTCACCCCCCCCCCCCATCTACACCTGAACGTGCTCTCGGGGACCAACACACACTCTCTCTCTCTCTCTCTCTCTCTCTCTCTCTCTATCTCTCGGAATTTTACCTTCTCTCTTTCCTTTTTGTCGTTTCTCATTTCTCAACTCATCTCTCTCTCTCTCTCTCTCTCTCTCTCTCTCTCTCTCTCTCTCTACCGGCAACATGTCACAAGTGGTATTCCCACAATTGCATCAGTTGTTGATCTAGAGGAGATTTAGTGTTCGATTCCCGTAATGGTCATTTTAAATATACTATATACATACTCTCTCTCTCTTTCTCTCTCTCTCTCTCTCTCTCTCTCTCTCTTCCGGCAACATGTCACAAGTGGTATTCCCACAATTGCGTCAGTGGTTGATCTAGAGGAGATTTAGTGTTCGATTCCCGTAATGGTCATTTTAAATATACAATATATATATATATTCTCTCTCTCTCTCTCTCTCTCTCTCTCTCTCTCTCTCTCTCTCTCTCTCTCTCTCTCTCTCTCTCTCTCAGAATTTTGCCTTCTCTCTTTCCTTTTCTCGTTCCTCAGAAAGCCACTGAAACTTAAGATGATGAAATTGAGGCCATATTCGACCAAATGAACAGATACCTATACAGAGTCGAAGAGGCTAGACAAGTTCAGGCTGCCAGAGACGGAATCTGGGAGGCAGACCTTGAAGCACTAAGGAAAAGGACTGAGGAAGAGGCCAGGCTGAGAGTACCTTCAAAAGCTGATATTCTTTATCGATACAGAAGGTTCAAGAAGCCAGCTGATCTGAAATCGCACAGATGGCCAAAGACAGACAATTGGATACCTACTCAATTTACTCAGAGATGGGAATCGGCAAAGATAGAGTTCATCAAGCGCAATTATTTCTGGAGGTTCTGGCCCAACATGACTAAGGCTGATGCCTACATAGAATGGATGATGATAAGTGAACCTGATCTATACATATACTTGCATAAAGCCGTATCTGAAGGTATAGAGGTCAGTGTTCCGGAGCCCAGAATCATACCTCCACCTAGAAGAAATGATGACTCAATCCACTTTGGGGTAATAGAAGCTGAAGTGAAGTATGCTGCATCAAAGAGAGAACTGGACGAAGATGAGCCAACAGACTTTGCTGCATACTTGAAGCTGAGGAAGAACTCATACCGGATGTATGGAGTGCCACTGCCAGAGACGCAATCTCAAGGATTCATGGACAGGATCAAGCAGTTTAAGGGCTCCTAGGCTTAGTTCTATTCTTCCTAGCTTAGCAAGATTTGTAATTGTACTGGTCTGAATCACTCATATATACAAATCTGATTTTAGCTCTGACAACCACTTGTTGTCTATACAGCCGTGTTTGTATTATGCTTTAACACTCAGAATCACTGAAGTGATTACTGACTCACACACTCACTCTATTTACTTTCTTGTCAGTTTATTACTTTGTTAGATTCTGCTAGTCTAGTTTCTATCTAATGGGGGAAATTGTGTTTTGCCCTGTTCCCTCAGTAGTCTAGAACTGTTGGAACAACTCCACTGATCTTACTTGTAATAATGTAAGGAGCTTTGTTTCTGATAGTTTAGTGTTAGCATAGATGATAGGTTTTGGCATCATCAAATAGGGGGAAATTGTTGGGTGATGATTCTGTCCTTAGCATAGTCTTACTTGGTGGGAAATGATTCTATCTTGTATACTGAACCATGCTCAGCAGCCCAGTGCTCTGAATGTTGAGAAGATTTGAAGATCCCAAAACGCTATCTGATTGGTGAACCATTCCGTTGTAATCATTATTTTTGTCTCTGAGGTTTCAGACTCAGTAGACACTCTGCTTCTGATCAAGGCGCTCAGTAGATTATCTGCATTAACACCAGAAGTAGAAGACTCAGTGATCTTGGACTCGCAGGGCAACGATATCTCGAAAGAGTCGGTGGAACTGGACTCAGCAGGAGCAGTTCACTGAACTCAGAGCTGATCTTCAGTAGACTTTACTCATCTATCTACCTACTGAATACGGGATCATACTCAGCATCGGTAGACAGTCTTCTGAACTGTCAGATACTTTTGAAAGATAATCAGCATTGTCATATACGAGGAAGAGAGAAGTCAGCTTCAGTTTGCTTTGAAGTCTGTGCTGTCTCAACCACTCGATCCACCTCGACGAATGACAAGAACACACGTGTCTTCTCACCTGCTAAAGCTGCAGTCAACCCTTATGGTGGGAAAGTATACTGTTACCTACTTCAAAAGAGCCGTTTGCTACCAAAAGAGAGAGAAAGAAGAAGATCGTCTCCAACGGATCTTTTTCAATCTCTGCTCTATAAATAGAGGGACATTTCAAGAAGAGAGAATGCGCATAAGCTTAAACAACGAAAACATACACAAGCATTCAAACGAGCTAGAACCAGAAAACCCTAAGTCTTCCGCAAGAACTTGAAGATCTATCTCCGACGAAAGACTACCTTCTCAGCTCATAGGGAACCAAGCTAAACTGTTCGAAGAGCCTCTAGTATCCAAATCGACGATACACGAACCTAAAGCTTATTTCAGCTGTTCGTCGATCTAGAAGCTATATTCTCATTCCCTATCCCTCTAACCCTAAGCTCAACCGAATATACTCATAGCTTAGACGAAGGAGTTCATATTTGAACCCAATCCTTATTGTAAAAGGACTCCTTCATAGTTGGAGAAGTTTGTCAAACACTTTAGTTTGATGCCTTTGTAACCGGGACTTGCTCAGTATAATCCCCAAGCCCGCGGCTTTGTCACGTGCACAAGCCGACCGAGACTAACTCGGTATAATAAATAGCCTCCCGAACTTTCGGGACAGTGGACGTAGGATCGATTGATATCCGAACCACTTTAAAATCGTGTCTTGTTATTGCTTTCGATTCTTGTTGCATTGATTTTTCTTGTTCATACCGAAAATATTCTTTAAAATCATACAAGCTGTCTCAAGATACCGAATCCTTGTCTACTTGCCGCGACGAGACTTGCATAAAACGGTTTTCCACTCAGCCGATTAGGGCCTACACTTTTCCGCACCGCCGAACTCTACTGTTTGATGCGAATTCGACTCGGTCGGCTAGTAGATCTCAGTAGAGTCAGACTCTTTGCCACACACGATTCAGAACAGCTATTTGGTGTGCTGAATTATTTCAGTACGGCACTTTCCTGAACAGGACTGTTCGTGTTCGAAGTTGAGAAAATCGGATTCAGGTGTATTCACCCCCCCCCTCTACATCTGACCGTACACTCGGGACCAACAATTGGTATCAGAGCAAGAGTTCTTTAAGACTCTTGTTATCTTGAAACTGGTCTACTTGAACGGATCCGAAAAATCATTTTCACTGCATATCACTCTACATTCATATCATTATTCTTCATGGCTGATATGTCAGGTATAAGGATGGTACCCATGTTCTCGGTAGAGAATTATGGAGTATGGCGGGTCAGAATGGAAGCACATCTGACATCCCTCCATGATAGTATGACTGAAGTTCTTGAAGATGGACCTATTGTTCCCATGATCGATAGAATCGTGACTCAGGCCCCAGATGAAGGAGGAGGAATGGTGGCCCGGGAAGAAGATCCCCTAAAGACGAAGTCTCTTCACTCCCGAAGAGAAGAAGCTTCACAACTTAGACCGAGTCGCCGAAATGCCATCTTGACCACTCTTAGTGATTCTTATCTTGGCGGGGGTTCGGGAATGCAAAACCGCAAAGGAACTGCGGGACGCTCTAGCGCTCTCGAGTCGTGGAACTCGGAAGATAAAAGCTAACAAACTGGCGCTGGAACTCCAAAAGCTGGAAAGTCTGTCTCTCCTGCCTGGTGACAAAATAGAAGACCTGAACGTCAGATTTACGAATTTGATGAATTCCATCAATGGGCTGGGAAAGACATTCAGCAAGAACTACAAAAGCTGGAAAGTTTGTCTCTCATGCCTGGTGACAAAATAGAAGATACGAACGTCGATTTACGAATCGATGAATTCCATCAATGGGTGGGAAAGACATTCAAGAACCGAGAAATGAATCTCAAGATACCGAAGGGCACCGCCGGACGAACCTTTGGACACCTTTTGCCACTTTATTGCGACATTCTGATTTAGATGTTATCTCTCCTGACCATATCTTTTCAGAACTTCAGGCAGAAGAGTTTGAGTTCGACAGACCTCAACGAAAGCAAAGAGTTGAAGCTGACAATAAAATTGACCATGCCTTCAAAGCATCGGTCGGCCAAAGCATCTCCGGCGACAAGCAAGACAACGAGTAAGACTGAACCTTCACTCAATGATCTACAAGAAGGAAGTCTCGCTCAGAAGTACGCGTTGCTCGCTGTGAAGTATCAGAAGGAGAAGCAGAGGCGCAAAAAACTGACTAAAGCATATCGAGACACAAAAGGTAAGTCAGATTATACGCCAAAACGCACTCCTGACTCACAATATTCTGAATGCAGAAAGAAGGATGACTCAGCACCATCAAAGGATAGTGAAAGCAAAGAAGAAAGAGTCATCACTTGGTACAACTGCAAAAAGCCAGGACACTATCAATATGATTGTCCTGAGCTCAGTAGTGCTGAACGCGTAGCACGTAAGGCAAGGAGAGAGAAATTCACCCAGAAGAGACAATCCTATATTGCAGGCGAAATCTCAGACGACTCAGAAGAAGTCGACTCCTTCATGGACTCATTTGACGATGAAGCATCTTTCATGGCCTTAGAGCATGAAGCTGAAGAAACAACTGAAAAGTGCCTAATGGCAGGAGAAGAGGATGAGGTAAACTCTCATGAACCACTTAATTCCTCTTCACACTGCACACACGACACTGTTTCAGGTGCAGATGGGAATTTGGACATCACGACCGCCTATGAAGAATTATTAGATGAACAAATTCAAATGAGTCTGCAGCTCAGTAAGACTCTTCAGGAATTGGATACCCTGAAAGTGGAGAATCAGAGACTTTCTCAAGAGAGTCAGGCCGCTACTGAAGCCGAAGGACTTGTGTTGAGACTCGGGGAGGAGATGAACTCTCGATGGCCAAGTCTCGGCATCAAGAAGATCGAATTTCAGTTTTGACCAATGACTTGACTCGGAAAGATCTTGAACCGAGTCCCATCAAGCAAGAACCGTCGAGACTTCGGACCAAGTACGACATACGAAAAAGAGTGATGATGTTTGGAAGAGCCACGATGACCGAGCGTTACATGGGCGCCGAAAAGAAGGCTGGAGGCTATGCTTGCAAGCAACAAGCCCAAGCACTGTAAGGAATGACTTGGTTTCAACCAGGAAGCTTCCTCATCTGCCTCCGTACACTCAGAAGTGCGTCTAACTGATAGGTTTGTTCGAGGAGAAACAATCAATGCAAATGTTCTGAACCCCTCAGCAAAGAACAAACAAAAGATGAAAGCACCTCATCCTACGCATCGGTATTCGACCGGAAGATCGCACCAAGACACCCCAGTTCAGTCAAGGGGGAACTAGCAGAGTTAAGTGAGCTGATCAGTATGGACCACCTCAGTTGACACATCCAGCTCAATATGGGTCATATTACTATGATCCTATAGTCAGAAGAGGTTCCAAGAGTCAAAAAAAGAAGAAAAACGCACAAAAGGCAAAGGTCAGCAGTCCACCAACTTAGAAGATCTGGACTCCTGAACCTGAACAGCCTAAGAAGTCAGCTTTGACCAGTCCAGTGGTCAAGTATGTTGACTCAAGTGGAAAGAAACTGTCTGAAACCACCAGGGTTGTTAGACAGATTTGGGTTACTAATACTAACATCTAAGGACCCAAAAACAAAATAAAGGGTACCTGAATATAATTCTGTTTTGCAGGCGCGTAAAGATCCTTGGTATGTGGACAGTGGATGCTCAAGACATATGACTTACCAAAGGAACCTACTGAAGAATTATATAGCTGAAGAAGGACCCAGAATTGAGTTTGGAGACAATGCAAAAGGCTATACAAGAGGATATGGAGCACTCGGCATTGGGACCGCCACGCTTCTAGAGTATCATATGTTGAAGGACTTCAGCATAATCTTCTCTCTGTTAGTCAATTCTGTGATAACTCGAATAGAGTGATTTTTGACACTGGTTTCTGTGATGTCATTGATAAATCCACAGGGAAAACAGTGTTATCAGGTTCGCGTAAAAAGAATATATATGTAGCTGACTGGAACTCAGCAGAACATGAAGCTTGTCTGTTGGCGAAGAACGACAACCGTACAGGATGGCTTTGGCATAGGAGACTCAGCCACCTCAACTTCAAAACGCTCAACAAACTAGCAAGGAACACTCTAGCAAGAGGACTACCGAATAAACTATTCAGCAAAGACATTCAGTGTGAAGCATGTCTGAAGGGAATGCAAACAAGGAATCAAAATCCACCTATTCCATCTCCTTCCACTAATGGAATCCTTCAGCTGCTACATATGGATTTGTTCGGTCCAGTCTCTCTAGTGACGATCAGAGGCAAGAAATATGCTTTAGTGGTCATCGATGACTACTCGCGCTACACATGGGTCATATTCATTGCCAACAAGTCTGACGTCAAAACAGAGTTACCAACGCTTCTGAAAAAGCTCAGTGTCAAGAAGAACACCAAGATAATCAAAATTCGTTCTGACAGAGGAACTGAGTTCCTTAATTCCATGGTAGAGGAGTTCTGCAAAGTAGAAGGAATTGAGCATGAGACATCTGCTGCGCGAACCCCTCAGCAGAACGGGGTTGCTGAACGAAAGAATCGCACACTCAAAGAAGCAGCAAGAACTCTACTCGCAGACTCAGGACTCCCAACCAAATTTTGGGCAGAAGCAACTGACACTGCATGTTATACTCAGAACCGATCTCTACTGACAAAGCAGCATAAGAGAACACCATATGAACTATTGAACTGCAGGAAGCCTTCTTTATCTTATTTCCATATCTTTGGTTGTTCATGCTTTATCCACAATAATGGGAAAGATCAGCTGAAGACTTTTGATAGCAAGTCAGATCAGGGAGTTTTCTTAGGATACTCTCGGGTCAGCAAAGCTTTCAGAGTATTCAACTATCGGACTCTTTGCGTGGAGGAAAGCCCTCATGTTGTTTTTAATGAGTTTGCTACTGAAGACAGGAGCAATAACTCTAAGTCTAAATCTGAGGACATTAGTAAGCAGCTACAGGATCTAAGCATAAAAGACAAACCTGAAAAGATCCAGCTATGTTGGGATGATGATTCAGACGAAGAAACTAAAGACAAGTCTACTGAATCTCAACCAGCAGAGCAAGTAGCTGAACAGAATGACTCTCCTGAACAGAGGTCAATCCCAGGTAACTCAGGTCGATGAGGAAACCTTAGAGGTAACTGAGACCACTACTGAGAATAACAACTCAGGGGGAACATCTAGTAATGTTCCTGAGCTGAATGCCCCTGAACCTGGTGACTCAGTAGATCATGCTCTTATCACTGAAATTCTTCAATCTCAGAATAGTACAACTGAAATGCCTAACTCACCTACTATCTGTGTTGAACAAATTTCAGATGAAGAGTTAAAACATCGTAGATCATGGCTAGATGCTCACACTGCTGATCTTATAATTGGAGATCCTTCAGCACATGTGAAGACAAGATCCAGATTCTGTCAAGGAGAAAGCGCATTATATTCCTGCTTCTTGTCTACTGAAGAGCCTCAGACGATTGAGGATGCACTTAAAGATGCTGACTGGATCATAGCTATGCAGGAGGAGCTGAATCAGTTCACAAGAAACGAAGTTTGGGAGCTTGTTAACAGACCCCGGCATCAACACGTCATTGGAACAAAATGGGTCTTCAAGAACAAGCGAGATGAAAACAACGTCATAGTAAGGAACAAAGCAAGGCTTGTGGCTAAAGGCTACTGTCAAGCTGAGGGAATAGATTTCGATGAGACATTCGCTCCAGTTGCAAGATTGGAGGCAATCAGACTATTCCTAGCCTACGCAACACATCAAAGATTCAGAGTCTATCAAATGGATGTGAAGTCTGCGTTCCTGAACGGCGTACTGAAAGAAGATATCTATGTAGAACAACCACCCGGCTTTCAGCAGGGACATCAGGTTTATAGACTCAGAAAGGCTCTATATGGGTTAAAACAAGCACCCAGGGCTTGGTACGATACCCTGTCAGAGTTTCTTCTTCAGAAAGGTTTTCAGAAAGGCACAGTAGATCGCACGCTGTTCAGCATTCGACTGGAAGACGACTTATTACTCGTGCAGATCTATGTAGACGACATTATCTTCGGATCAAAGAACGTCGTCATGTGTCAGCAGTTTGAGAAAATGATGAAGGACAAGTTCGAGATGTCAATGATGGGTGAAATGAACTATTTCCTCGGCTTTCAAGTCAAACAATCTGAAAAGGGAACGTTCATTAACCAAGGCAAATACACTCGAGACCTCATCAAAAGATTCGGTTGTACATCCGACAAACCTATCAAGATCCCGATGAACATGAATATGAAAATCGATCTTGATAAAAAGGGAGTATCAGTAGACAAAACTGAATTTCGTGCAATAATTGGTTCATTATTATATTAAACAGCTACTCGTCCTGACATAACTTATGTTGTAGGTGTCTGCGCTCGATTTCAGGCGAATCCTAAGCAGAGCCACATGGACTCAGCAAAGAAGATTCTCCGCTACCTCAGAGGCACACCTGACATGGGTTATGGTATCCGGTGATGACAATATTGAACTAAGCTGGTTACTCGATGCCGACTATGCGGGATGTAGAATTGACCGAAAATCAACTTCGGGGAACTTGTCGGTTCCTGAGCAAGTAAGCCGATCTCATGGTTTTCAAAGAAGCAGCACTCGGTAGCCACGTCAACTACCGAAGCCGAATACATGGCTGCCGGAAGTTGTTGCGCCCAAATCCTTTGGGTGAGACAAAGCTAAGAGACTATGACGTCATTCGGAATGAAGTGCCGATATGTGCCACGCAGTACCGGTGCTATTGCAATCACTCAGAACCCTGTACTACACACGAGATGCAAGCACGTGGACATTAGGCATCACTTCATTCGCGACCAAGTCGAAAAGAAGGATATCAGGATGGAAAAGATCCATACTGACAAACAAAGGGCTGATATTCTGACCAAGCCTCTAGCTGAATCCAGATTCAAAGAACTTTCAGTAGAGCTAGGTCTGCTGGACCCTATCGACCCCAATCAATAAGAAGGTTCCAGGAGAGGATCATTCAGTAAGGGGGAATGATCACTCTCAATACTGAGTAAATTCAGTACGTAGAGACAGAAAACCATCTACAAGAGGTACAATGGCAAGTTAAAATATTTTGGTGTCTGCTCCAGTTAACATGCAAGAAATCTTGGACAAGGATCGTGTTTGGTTCGAGCCAACCATGGAGTTCAACGCCTGTGATCTCGATTATATGGACGAGATCTTCTCAGCTCTCAGAGTGTCAGGGCTTGAAAGTTTTCTTTCAAGGAAGCCGACATACTTCCTCCCGAAGCAGGTGGCCGAAGTTTATCTTAATTCTGACTCAGTAGGCGGGGACATAATCGGAAGATTCGCCGTTCACGAGATCAAGGATGCTTTTCGAGATCTTGAAGCAAATATCCATCAAGGAGGCGCTAAAGAGAAGTTTTGATCTGCCTTCTGAAGGAGCCAGTACTGTGGGGTACAAGGATGATCTTGTAGAAGACTATTTGACAATATTCTGTGGAAAGCCCACGACCTTCAGAGCTGCTTTTCCTAAAAACAACATCTTTGCCTCGGTCTGAGTTTTGGCTTATATTGTGACGCGAGCCCTATCGACCGGCCCAGCGGGCTCATTCGATCAAGTATCGAGGCTCAAGATCCAGCTCATGATGGCCATATATGATAGAGCTCAGATCAATTGGACGGAGTTCTTTATCCGTGAATTCATGGCTCAGGCGGCCAAATTCGACAAGGCCTCTTGCACGCTGAGTGCAAAGGGCAAACTTCTTTATGGACTGAAGTTGTCCATAATGATAGAAGATGTCTGCGGATCTGAACCAATAACCTACAGTGACAAGGAGTATTTTAATGTGAAGAAGGTCAGATTCCACAACAAGACTGCTGCTCTTCAGCAGATCGGGTCAGGTCCCTCAGCCGTAACTCAGCAGACTAAGCCTCAGCAGGCTACACCCTCGAAGAAGAGAACACCTCTAGCAAGAACTCAAAAGGCACCAGCTAAGAAACTGAGGAAAGCCATTCCGGACGTGCCTACTGAACCTGAGGTCTCTCCCCGAAGTTCTGCTTTGCTCGGGCTACTTCAAGAACCTATTCAGCCTCAGCGGCTGATAGACGAGTCAGAATCATCTGAGAAGACTCAATCAGTGGAGAAGGTCGTCTCCACTGAGGAACCCATAGAAATGGAACAAGGGGATGCTATTGAAGCACATAGCGAAGAGATTCAGCATCTTGACAGCCCCCTCTCAGTTCCACCACTCAGCAGTGTGCCTCCTGCTGAGACTCAGATGTCTCCCATAGACTTGGAGTCCGAGACAGCATCTGAAGAAGAGACAATTGGGATGGAAGCTTCGGTGATCATATCCGAGAGCATCCCGAGAGATTCTTCAACAGATTCCAGAGCTTGCTGACTACTCTGATCTGTTGCTCATAGCAAAATCAGCAAGGCTCCACATGTTGCTGCGATTTCAGGAGTGGCCCCATCTACAACGTCTAGTACTCCACTACTCCTGCCAGCAGCTTCATGAAGAAGAATTGAAGTTGAGGGAGCAAATAGGCTACTCTGAGCCTGCTGACCTCAGCACCATGGAGAACCTGAGGGCTGCTATGCTGGCAATGATACATGACAGGCAGCTAGCTACCAGCTCAGCACCCTCAGATGGATCAGATCACGATGGTCAAGATCCACCCAGTGATTCAGGCCTTGGAAAGCCTGATGAGGAAAATACCTAGGACAAGGATACACATGCTACTGAACAAGCTCAACCTCCACTCCGTATCCTTGGACCTGCGAAGTCCACGGTTGGTGCTTCGTCCTCAGCAGAGCCCGCTCAGCTCTTGCTGGAGTCGACTTACGAAGCACCGCCCAGCCCAACTTCTAAGAGATCTCGATCCGTAGCAAAAGCTCTCACCGCTCAGGGAATCTAGAATCGAGCTCTTGCGAAGGCCGTCCACAAGGTGTGGAAATAGATTGCACTAGCCACAACCAATGAGCTACAGGTTCTGAAAACATCAGTATCAAAATCAGCCGCCCCTGATGTCTCTGAAATTGTATCCGAAGCTTTGGCTAAGCAGCAGAAGCAGTTTGATGATCAACTCAGAATCATTCAGGAAGGACAAGCCAAACTTCTCAAAGCATTTGAGGCTTTAATGTCCACTCATACTGAGTCCTTCACTGAACAAGCCCATGCCACGGAAATCCGACTTGACAACATTCAACTGGTCGTGGAAGAGAAGATTTCTGAGAAGCTGACAGAATTCGAGGCAGCAACTGACCTCTCCCATAAGTAATACTCGGAGGAACTGACTAATGAGAGGAATGAGCTGCACTTGGCGCTGACAAAGATCCATGATAGACTGGACAAACTGTCCGCTGTCTAGAAACGCCTAGACAAGAAGGGACTCGTCCCTACCCCGGCTGTAATTGATGATGCCAAAAAGGGGGAAGGAAAAGAGAAGAGTACGGAAGGAAAAGAGAAGAGTACTGAGAAGCTGACCCCTACCAAAACTTCTGCCAAATTACTTAAGGGGGCAGCTTCACTGAGATCTGAGAAAAAGACCAAGTCCGTGACTGAGATAAGCAGGACTCAGACTCAGACTCGGACGAGGGTAAGGCCCGTGGTGTCTTGGCCGCAAGCACGACGAGACCGGCCAAAGTGGCTCGGGAACCCGAGGCTACTCATGCAACCCGGACTCCGACCGATTTTATCAAGGAGATTGCGAGTATGCCGAGCGAGAAGAGTCGGAAGAGGAAGAGGCTCCTCTCCCTCCACCTGTTCGGGGAAAAGGCAAGAAAGTGCTGATTCTCCCAACCCCTCCAGCCCAAGAAAACAAAGAGATACATTTCGGTGAGGAGGAGGCTCAAATTGCGGTGATGAGAAGGTGGCAAGGGAGATTTGTGGAACGGAAGCTTCTAATAAACCAAAGTCTAAGCCTTGCCAAAGGAAAGACAAAATCTCCAGCTCGAGGAGGAAGAAAGCCTGCTAGGATACCTCCAAGGAAACTGATTATCGAGGATGAAGAAGATAGGGAGAAAGAGAAGGAGCAAAAGCAGCAAAGCACTGAGAAGCAGGGTACGTCAAAAGAAAAATCAAGTACCCCTGCTGAATCTGAAGACATTCCTCAGAAAGCCACTGAAACTCAAGATGATGAAATTGAGGCCATATTCGACCAAATGAACAGATACCTATACAGAGGCGAAGAGGCTAGACAAGTTCAGGCTGCCAGAGACAGAATCTGGGAGGCAGACCTTGAAGCACTGAGGAAAAGGACTGAGGAAGAAGCCAGGTTGAGAGTACCTTCAAAAGCTGATATTCCTTATCGATACAGAAGGCTCAAGAAGCCAGCTGATCTGAAATCGCACAGATGGCCAAAGACAGACAATTGGATACCTGCTCAATTTACTCAGAGATGGGAATCGGCAAAGATAGAGTTCATCAAGCGCAATTATTTACGGAGGTTACGCCCAACATGACTAAAGGCCGATGCCTACAGAATGGATGATGATAAGTGAACCTGATCTATACATATACTTGCATAAAGCCGTATCTGAAGGTATAGAGGTCAGTGTTCCGGAGCCCAGAATCATACCTCCACCTAGAAGAAATGATGACTCAATCCACTTTGGGGTAATAGAAGCTGAAGTGAACTGCATCAAACAGAGAACTGGACGAAGATGAGCCAGCAGACTTTGCTGCATACTTGAAGCTGAGGAAGAACTCATACCGGATGTATGGAGTGCCACTGCCAGAGACGCGATCTCAAGGATTCATGTACAGGATCAAGCAGTTTAAGGGCTCCTAGGCTTAGTTCTATTCTTCCTAGCTTAGCAAGATTTGTAATTGTACTGGTCTGAATCACTCATATATACAAATCTGATTTTGGCTCTGACAACCACTTGTTGTCTATACAGCCGTGTTTGTATTATGCTTTAACACTCAAAATCACTGAAGTGATTACTGACTCACACACTCACTCTATTTACTTTCTTGTCAGTTTATTACTTTGCTAGATTCTGCTAGTCTAGTTTCTATGTAATGGGGGAAATTGTGGTTTGCCCTGTTCCCTCAGTAGTCTAGAACTGTTGGAACAACTCCACTGATCTTACTTGTAATAATGTAAGGAGCTCTGTTTCTGATAGTTTAGTGTTAGCATAGATGATAGGTTTTGGCATCATCAAATAGAGGGAAATTGTTGGGTGATGATTCTGTCCTCAGCATAGTCTTACTTGGTGGGAAATGATTCTATCTTCTATACTGAACCATGCTCAGCAGCCTAGTGCTCTGAATGTTGAGAAGATTTGAAGATCCCAAAACCCTATCTGATTGGTGAACCATTCCGTTGTAATCGTTATTTTTGTCTCTGAGGTTTCAGACTCAGTAGACACTCTGCTTCTGATCAAGGCGCTCAGTAGATTATCTGCCTTAACACCAGAAGTAGAAGACTCAGTGATACTGGACTCAGCAGGAGCAGTATACTTAAAGAGTCAGTGGAACTGGACTCAGCAGGAGCAGTTCACTGAACTCAGAGCTGATCTTCAGTAGACTTTACTCAACTATCTACCTACTGAATACGGGATCAGACTCATCATCGGTAGACAGTCTTCTGAACTGTCATATACTTTTGAAGGACAATCAGCATTGTCATATACGAGGAAGAGAGAAGTCAGCTTCAGTTTGCCTTGAAGTATGTGCTGTCTCAACCACTTGATCCACCTCGACGAATGACAAGAACACACGTGTCTTCTCACCTGCTAAAGCTGCAGTCAACCCTTTACCTAAAAAGGTGGGAAAGTACACTGTTACCTACTTCAAAAGAGCCGTTTGCTACCAAAAGAGAGAGAAAGAAGAAGATCGTCTCCAACGGATCTTTTTCAATCTCTGCTCTATAAATAGAGGGACATTTCAAGAAGAGAGAATGCGCATAAGCTTAAACGACAAAAACATACACAAGCATTCAAACGAGCTAGAACCAGAAAACCCTAAGTCTTCCGCAAGAACTTGAAGATCTATCTCCGGCAAAAGACTACCTTCTCAGCTCATAGGGAACCAAGCTAAACTGTTCGAAGAGCCTCTAGTATCCAAATCGACGATACACGAACCTAAAGCTTATTTCAGCTGTTCGTCGATCTAGAAGCTACATTCTCATTCCCTATCCCTCTAACCCTAAGCTCAACCGAATATACTTATAGCTTAGACGAAGGAGTTCATATTTGAACCCAATCCTTATTGTAAAAGGACTCCTTCATAGTTGGAGAAGTTTGTCAAACACTTTAGTTTGATGCCTTTGTAAACTGGGACTTGCTCGATATAATCCCCAAGCCACGCGGCTTTGTCACTGTGCACAAGGCGCCCGAGACTAACTCGGTATAATAAATAGCGTCCCGAACTTTCGGGACGGTGGACGTAGGATCGATTGATATCCGAACCACTTTAAAATGCGGGTCTTGTTATTGCTTTCGATTCTTGTTGCATTGATTTTTCTTGTTCATACCGAAAATCTTCTTTAAAATCATACAACTGTCTCAGCATACTGAACTGTCTACTTGCTGAACTGAGACTTGCATAAAACGGTTTTCCACTCAACTGATTAGGGCCTACACTTTTCCGCACCGCTGAACTCTACCTATTTGATACTGAATTCTGACTCAGTCAGCTAGTAGATCTCAATAGAGTCAGACTCTTTGCCACACACGATTCAGAACAGCTATTTGGTCAGCTGAATTATTTCAGTACGACACTTTCCTGAACAGGACTGTTCGTGTTCGAAGTTGAGAAAATCGGATTCAGGTGTATTCACCCCCCCCCTCTATACCTGACCGTACACTCGGGACCTACAATCTATCTCTCAGAATTTTGCCTTCTCTCTTTTCTTTTTTCGTTTCCCATTTCTCGACTCACATCTCTCTCTCTCTCTCTCTCTCTCTCTTTCTCTCTCCCTCTCTCTCTCTCTAAGAATTTTGCCTTCTCTCTTTTCTTTTCTCGTTTCCCATTTCTCGACTCACATCTCTCTCTCTCTCTCTCTCTCTCTCTTTCTCTGTTTGTGTGTGTGTGTGTGTGTGTGTGTGTGTGTGTCTTCTCTTTCAGTTTACTGTTTGTGCTTCTCCCATTCTTTCACACTTCTCCCTCTCTCTCTCTCTCTCGCTCTCTCTCTCTCTCTCTCTCTCTCTCTCTCTCTCTCTCTCTCTCTCTCTCTCTCTCTCTCTCTCTCTCTCTCTCTCTCTCTCTCTCTCTCTCTCTCTCTCTCTCTCTCTTGCTCTCTCTCTCTCTCTCTCTCTCTCTCTTTCTCTCTCTCTCTCTCTCTCTCTCTCTCTCTCTCTCTCTCTCTCTCTCTCTCTCTCTCTCTCTCCCCCATGGTCACGAATGAGGTGGTGTCTGATGTCCACGAGCTTGCATCTAGTATGAAGAACATGATTCTGAGTGATTGCAATGGCACTGGAACTGTCGCAGAAGATCGACACTTCATTCTGAATGATGTTATAAACGCGTAGCTGCTATCTCAGCCAAAGGATTTGGGCGCAGCAACTTTCGGTGGCCATGTATTCAGCTTCAGTAGTTGACGTCGCTACTGAATGCTGTTTCTTTGAGAACCATGTGATTAGCTTACTGCCGAGGAACTGACAAGTTCCCGAGGTTGATTTTCGGTCAATCCTGCAACCTGCATAGTCAGCATCATAATAACCAGTTAGTTCAATATTATCATCTGCTGGATACCATAAACCCATGTCAGGTGTTCCTCTGAGATAGCAGAGAATCTTCTTTGCTGAGTCCGTGTGGCTTTGCTTAGGATTCGCCTGAAATCGAGCGCAGACACCTACAACATAAGTTATGTCAGGTCTAATAGTAGTTTGATATAATAATGAACCAATAATTGAGCGAAAATCAGTATGGTCTACTGATACTCCTTCTATGTCAAGATCAATTTTCATGTTCGTGTTCATCGGGATCTTGATTGGTTTGCCGGATGTACAACCGAATTTCTTGATGAGGTCTCGAGTTTATTTGCCTTGATTGATGAATGTTCCCTTCTCTGATTGTTTTACTTGAAATCCGAGGAAATAATTCATCTCTACAATCATTGACATCTCGAATTTTTCCTTCATCATTTTCTCAAACTGTTGACACATGATGACATTCTTTGATCCAAATATGATGTCATCTACATAGATCTGCACAAGTAAGATGTCGTCGTCTAGACGAATGCTGAATAGTGTGCGGTCTACTGTGCCTTTTTGAAGAAGAAACTCAGACAGGGTATCCTACCAAGCTCTGTGTGCTTGTTTTAACCCGTACATAGCCTTTTTGAGTCTATATACTTGATGTCCCTGCTGAAAGCCGGAAGGCTGCTCTACATAGACTTCTTCTTTTAGTACGCCATTTAGGAACGCTGACTTCACATCCATCTGATAAACTCTGAAGCGTTGATGTGTTGCATAGGCAAGGAATAGTCTGATTGCCTCCAATCTTGCAACTAGAGCGAACGTTTCGTCGAATCCTAGCCCTTCGGCTTGACAGTAGCCTTTTTCCACGAGTCTAGGTTTGTTCCTTACTATGACGTTGTTTTCATTTCACTTGTTCTTGAAGACCCATTTAGTTCCGATTACATGTTCCCATACGTCGTTCCTTGTGAATTGATTCAGCTCCTCTTGCATAGCAATGATTCATTCAGCATCTTTAAGTGCGTCATCAACTGACTGAGGTTCTTTAGTAGACAACAAGCAGGAATATAAAGCAATCTCTCCCTTACAGAATATGGATCTTGTCGTTACACTTGCTGAAGGATCTCCAATGATAAGGTCTGAAGAGTGAGCATCCAACCACGATTGACGATGTTTTAGCTCATCATCTGAAATTTGTTCAACACAGATAGTAGGTGAGTTAGGCATTTTAGTTGTTCTATTCTGAGATTGAAGTAGTTCAATTATAAGAGTTGGGTCTACTGAGTCACCAGGTTCAGAGTCATTTAGCTCAGGAACTTCATTGTCCCCCTGAGTTGTTATTCTCAATATAGGTCTCAGTTGCCACTTGGGTTTCTTCATCGACCTGAGTTACCAGGGATTGATTCTGTTCAGTAGAATCAATCTGTTTAGCTACGTTTGCCGTTGGCTGTGATTTAGTAGTCTTGTCTTTAGTTTCCTCTTCTGAATCATCATCCCAACACAGCTGGATCTTTTCAACATTATCCTTTAAGCTTAGATCCTATAGCTGTTTACTGATGTCCTTAGATTCTGATTTTGAGTTTCTGCTCCTGTCTTCAGTAGCAAACTCATTAAAAACAACATGAGGGCTTTCCTCCACGCAAAGGGTTCGGTAGTTAAAAACTCTGAAGGCTTTGCTGACCCGAGAGTTTCCTAAGAAGACTCTATAGTCTGACTTGCTATCAAAAGTCTTTAACTGATCCTTTCCATTATTCTGGATAAAGCACGAACACCCAAAAATATGGAAATAAGCTAAGAAATGCTTCCTACCGTTCCATATTTCATAAGGTGTCTTCTGATGTTGCTTCCTCAGCAGTGATCTGTTCTGAGTGTAACACACAGTATCAGTTCCTTCTACCCAGAATTTAGATGGGAGTCCTGAGTCTGCGAGCAGGGTTATTGTTGCTTCTTTGAGTGTTCTATTCTTTCTTTCAGCAATCCCATTTTGTTGAGGCGTGCATGCAGCAGACGTCTCATGCTCTGTTCCTTCACTTTTGCAGAACTCTTCCACCATTGAATTTAGGAACTCAGTTCCTCTGTCTGAACGAATCTTTCTGATTTCGGTGTTCTTCTCGACACTAAGCCTTTTCAAAAGTGCATTCAACTCTGTTTTGACATCAGACTTGTTGGCAATAAATATAATCCATGTATAGCGCGAGTAGTCATCAATGACCACTAAAGCATACTTCTTGCCTCTGATCGTCACAGGAGAGACTGGGCCGAACAAATCCATGTGCAGGAGCTGAAGGATTCCATCCGTGGAAGGTGATGGTGAAGGAAATATTAGGTTAGGAACGATTACCTTCCTCCTTCGTATGTTGTGGCAGCTATGATTGTTGCTCGTGTGTCAGATCTACTGGTCTGTGTCCCGGCCTTTTTCTCCCTCTAGGTGGTCTGAGAACTGGAGAATTAAGATTACTGTCTCTCTCAGACTCACGCGCGTGCGTGTATAATATGTGTATGTGTGTGTTCTATTTCTGAACAGAATACTAATATATATAGGCTTCAAAAGCCCATATAATATTAATTGATTTGTAGCCCATTAATTTAATTATATTTCTAATGGGCTTCCACATAATTAGCCCATAATATAATTAATTAATCCACTGGGCTACCAATATTTATCAATAAATTGGCCCAGCAAATTAATTCCAGATAAATAACATTATTAAATAATGTAAAAATATATTAATCCATTAATAATGATTTCTAAGAGACAATAAATAACTAGGCAACTAATTGGGCCAGATTAGAGATCTAATACAAGAAATAAAGCTGGACCTCAAATTAATTAATTATCTATGCTCAGCCCAGAGAAAAATTAATTAATAAACACAGATTCATTCCACTAGAGAATCCGTGCTGACTTACCCCTTTATCCCAAATTGAGAAAGGGCTTGTATTTTAGACTTAATCAATCTCCGTATTTAAGATAGAAATATCCGTTAATTAATTAAGCTCACTGACAGCTTAAATTACTTAACATCTTATATTCCTGAGTAGTACCACTCGACCTTATTAACACACCTGAACTTAATCAACCGGCCGGGTTTAGTGTGCTAATCCTTTCGAGTTCTCAGGGGATATTATCAACCCATTTTACTAGGATACGGTTGCAAGATACATACAACCAACCTGAGCCACAAATAACTACTAGCACCCAAGATACGTAGACCCGGTCGCGATGACGTTCACCATAGTAGGTCAAAGTGAAAGATAGCCAAATGTACTCAACTGAAGTCTTACCAAGCTTAAGACCAGCTAACTCACCGAGATCTTGGTTCTCCACTAAGGTCAGTTAGGAGAGCACATCTACTGCGATCCATCATTACACCACCTTAAGTGTACTAGTAAAGACAAGCAGCTAAGACAAGCCACTTCTTATCTAAAGACAACTTATCCTGAAGTTGTCTCAGCTGTGATAACTGTTTGTATCTTGTCAGTTCAACCAATTTGTATTGTCTTCTGTGATACCCGACACACCACACAAATCTAACTTTTATACAAGATAAAGGATAACATGTGCAAATATATATATTTATCAGATAGGAGAATAAAATATTGGTAGGGACAAAACACATTGTATACAAGCATAAAATTTGCTTCAAGTATACAAAATCCCAATAGATGGAACTGGTGGATTTTGATTATTTGTTTGCTTTCCCTTCAGACATGCCTCGCACTGAGTGTCTTTGCTGAAACCTTCATTTGGTAGTCCTCTCACTAAAGCGTTTCGAGTTAGCTTGTTGAGCGTCTTGAAGTTGAGATGGCTGAGTCTTCTGTGCTAAAGCCACCCCGTTCAGTTGTCGTTCTTTGCTAGCAAACATGCTTCAGGTTCTGCTGATTTCCAGTCAGCTACATATATATTCTTTTTGCGCGAACCTGATAACACTGTTTTCCCTGTAGATTTGCCAATGACATCACAGAAACCAGCGTAAAAAATCACTCTATTCGAGTTATCACAAAATTGAGAGAAGATTATGTTGAGCCCTTTTGAGCTAAACAATGCCTACCCTTACTCCTTGCTTTCTATCGATATGGGCCAGTAGATTCCAGGTGTAAATAAAACTCAGAAAGCGCCGTCTATCAAAAAAAGTACGTTAATTGAGCAAATTTTCTTATTCCCCCAGTAAAAGATGTTGCACAAAAAGCATCCAAAGTCCTTCAACATATCTATTGGAACTGTGGCGGTTCCAATGCTGAGTGTTCCATAGCCTCTAGTATAGCCTTTTGCATTATCTTCGAACTCGATTTTGGGTCCTTCTTCAGTCATATAATTCTTCAGTAGGTTCCTCTGGTACGTCATGTGTCTTGAGCATCTGCTGTCCACGTACCATGGGTCCTTGTGCACCTGCAAAACATAATTATATTCAGGTTCCCTTTATTTTTGATTTTGGGTCCTTAGATGTTAGTTTTGGAAACCCAAATCTGTCTTACGACCTTGGTGGTCTCAGACAATTTCTTCCCACTCTGATCAACATACTTAACCACTGGACTGGTTGATGTTGACTTCTAAGGCTTTACTAGTTCAGGAGTCCTGATGTTCTAAGGTGGTGGAGTACTGACCTTAGCCTTCTAAACGACTTTCTTCTTCTTCTTCTGAATCTTGGAACCTCTTCTGACTATAGGATCATAGTAATATGACCCATACTGAGCTAGATGTGTCAACTGCGGAGGTCCATACTGATCAGCCCATTTTACTTTGTTGATTCCCCCTTGACTGAACTGAGGTGATCTTGAGCTAATCTTCTTGTCAGATTTCTGATAGTTTGGATGAGATGCTTTCATCTTCTGTTTGTTTTTTGCTAGGGGCTTTAGTATTTCAGCATTGATTGTCTTCCCTTGAACAAACCTATAAGTCAGCCGATTCTCTGAGCGTATGGGGGCAGATGAGGAGGCTCCATGGTTGAACCTGAGTCCCTCCATGTAGTGTTTAGGCTTGTTGTTGGCTAGCAACGCCTCAAGCTTTTTCTCGGCTCCCATATACCGCTCTATCATCAGATTCCTCCAGACATTGTCACTCTTCTTGAGAATTTCATGCTCGGTCTGAAGTCCTGAGAACTTCTGCTTCAGTAGACTCAATTCAGCTGCTGGTCTTACTACCATTGCAGAACCGAGTATCCTTCATAGTTAAGTCCTTGGTCAGTACTGAGATCAGATCTTCTTGTTGCTGAGACTTGGGCATCAGAGAGTTAATCTCCTCCCTGAGTCTCAACACAAGTCCTTCGAACTCAGTAGCAACCTGACTATCCTGTGAAAGTCTCTGATTCTCCACTTTCAGGGTATCCAATTCCTCAAGAGTCTTACTGAGCTGCAGACTCATCTGAATCTGCTCGTCGAGTAGTTCTTCATATGCAATCGCGACGTCCAGATTCTGATCTGCACCTGAAATAGTGTCCTATGTGCAGTGTGAAGAAGAGTTAAATGGTGCGTGAGAATTTACCTTATCCTCGTCTCCTACCATTAGACACTTTTCAGCATCTACTTTAAGCTCTAGGGCCATAAATGTCACTTCATCGTCTGATGAATCCATGAAGGAATCAACTTTATCTGAGTCGTCTGAGAGTTCACCGGCAATGTAAGCTTGTCGCTTCTTGATAAACTTCTCCCTTCGAGCTTTTTGTGCAGCTCTTTCAGCAGTACTGAGCTATGGATAGTCATATTGGTAGTGTCCTGTCTTCTTGTAGTTGTAGCAGGAGGTGACTCTGCCTTCTTTGCTCTAACTGTGTTTCGACTGTGCAGAATCCTCCTATTTCCTGCTATCAGAAGTATGTGGTTCAGGAGTGCGCTTAAGTAAGTATTCAGACTTACTCTTCGAGTCTCTGACGATTTTGGAAAGCTTTCTGCGCCACTCCTTTTCCTTCTTATATTTGATGGCAAGCATTGCATATCTCTTAGCTAGGCTTCCTTCTTTTAAATCGTTGGTTGATGGCTCAGCTTTGCCTTATGCGGTAGCTGTTGTGCTGACTGATGCTTTAAAGGCATGGTCAATCTGAGTGTCAGCTTCAGCTCGCTGCTTCCTTTGTGGTAGACCGAACTCTAACTCCTCAGCTTTCAATTCTGAAAATATATGATCAAGAGAAATAATATCAAGATCAGAATGTCTAAGCAAAGTCGCAAAGGTAGTCCAATGTCCGTCTGGCAGTACTATCAAGATTTTGAGATTCATCTCTCGGTTGGAGAACGTCTTTCACAGCCTATTGATGGTGTTCATCAGATCTGTAAATCTGACGTTAAGATCTTAAATCTTTTTCAAGATCCGTTCAAGTCGACCAGCTTCAGATAACAAGAGTCTTAGAGAACTTCTGCTCTGATACCAATTGTTGGTCACAAGATAAACGTTCAGGTATCGGGGGGGGGGGGGGTTGAATACACCTGAAAACTTTCTCAACTTAAAACGTTAACAGTCCTATTTAGGAAAGTGTCTTTGCTGAATAAATTCAGTAGACCAGGCAAGCTGTTCTGGATTGTGTGGATAGAGTGGCTGACTATACTGAGGCCCGCTAGCTGACTGATGTCAGAATTAAGTACCATTCAGTAAGAGTTCAGTAGAGTGCGGAAAAGTGCAGGCCCGATTCAGTTGAGTTTGAAAACGTTTTTATTAAAACTGTTTCAACAGGTTAATGCATTCAGTTTAAGCTTTGCTGAAACTCTATTGTATGATTTTGTAAAACAGTTTTCCGTATGAACAGTAATCAATGCAACAGTAAAACAACACAATGATTTTAAAGTTGTTCGGATATCAAACAATCCTACGTCCACTGTCCTGAAAAGACCAGCATGCTATTTATTATCCTGAGTTAGTCTTAGTTGGTTTGTGCACTGGACAAACACTGGCCTTGAGGTTTATAATGAGCAAGTCCCAAGTTAAAAGGATCAAACTATAAAGTTTGACAAACTCTCCAACGATGAGGGGGTTCTTTACAATAAACACAGTTCATGATATGAACTCCTTCAGGTCTAAGCTATGGATATATTCAGTGGAGCATAGGTTAGAGGGAAGGGAACAAGAAGGTGGCTTCTAGAGTGATGAACAGTGAGGAATAATCTCTCTGGGTTCGTGTTCGATCACTTGGATACTAGAGGCTTTTGATATTAATTAGCTTGGTTCCCTAGAGCATGTATGTCGCCTTTTGCTTTGAGTGTTTCTCTGAAGTTCTTGCAGAAAGCTTTGATACTTGTTCTTTTTGCTCGTAATCACTCGTTCTTAATGTATATTTTGATTTAATTTTCCATCTATTTATAGAGCTGAGCCATGGATAGATCCGTTGAGACGAACGATCCATGTATCACTCTCTTTGGGTAGCTAACGGCTCTTTTAAGGAATCTTGCAGAGACTTTTCCTTCATTTCCGGAAAGAGGTTGACTTGCAGCTCTTACCAGAACTTTGACAGCTGGGTGCTCGTCATTGGTCGAGGCGTAGAAAGTAGTTGAGACACACAGACTTCTAGGCAGATACTGAAGCTGACTTCTTTAATAACCTCGAACGACTCTACTGATTTAACATATAAGATCATCTGACAATCAATGAAACTGTCAGGCCGTTGCTGCGTTTGACCTGGGTTCAGTAGTATACTCCTGCTGAGTCCAACTCTACTGAAGGTCGACTCTGAGTTCAGTGAACTGCTCCTGCTGAGTCCAGTTCTACTGACTCCTTTCAGTATGCTGCTCCTACTGAGTCCATCACTACTAAATATGAACACCTCTCAGTATGCTGCTCCTGTTGAGTCTTCACACCATGGTACTGAGGCATGTAGTCTAATGAAGGATCAGCAGACAGAACTCTGAGCCTGAACCATGCTGATGGCAAGTCTACTGAGTCTGAAACTCTCAGAGACTAAGGCATTACTATTACAACACAATGATTCACCAATCAAATTAGGGTTTTGAGATCAGCCAAATCTTCTTAGCATCTAATCAGTCTACGGTTGAATCACATCCCAACATCTCTAAAACTTCAAGGCATGGACTACAACTGCCAATTCCAGATCATGTGTAGGGTAATTCAATTCATGCGTCTTTAGGTCCCTCGAAGCATAAGTTATGACATTCCCATGTTGCATCAAGACACATCCTAGTCCATGTTTTGAGGTATCTCAGTAGATCACATACCATTCACTTCCGAAAGGAATAGTAAGTATTGGTGACGTAGTTAACTTCCCTTTCAATTCTTGGAAGCTCCTCTCACACTCTTCATTCCACTCACACTTGATCCCTTTTCTAGTAAGTTGAGTAATTGGCCTTGTTATCTTTGAGAACCCTTCAATAAACCGCTGGTAATATCCTGCTAATCCCAAGAAACTTCAAATCTCGCTTGCATTCTTCGGTGCCTTCCAATTACTAACCGCTTCGATTTTTGCTGGGTCCACTTCTATTCTTCGTGCAGTCACTACGTGACCAAGGCATACTACTTGATTAAGCCAAAACTCACATTTCTTGAACTTGGCGTATAGCTTCTGGTTTCTTAAGGTCTCCAACACAATCCTTAGATACTCTTCATGTTGGCTCCGATCTTTTGAGTACACTAAGATATCATCGATGAAGGCAATTACGAATAGCTCCAAATATTGATGAAACACTCTATTCATCAAGTCCATGAAAATGACTGGTGCGTTACACACCACAAAAGGCATTACTGTAAACTCATAATGACCATATCTTGTTCGAAAAGCCGTCTTCGGCACATCACTCTCCTTGATCTTCAGTTGATGATGTCCAGACCTCATGTCAATCTTTGAGAAGATCCCTGCACCTTTTAGCTTATCAAAGAGTGTTGGTCCCGAGTGTACGGTCAGGTGTAGAGGGGGGGGGGGGTGAATACACCTGATTTGATTTCTCAACTTCGAACACGAACAGTCCTATTCAGGATGGTGTCTGACTGAAACAGTTCAGCAGACCAAACAGCTGTTCTGAATCGTGTGCGGCAAAGAGTCTGACTCTACTGAGATCTTCTAGCTGACTGAGTCAGAAATTCAGTATCTACAGTAAGAGTTCAGCGTGCGGAAATGTGTGTAGGCCCAAATCAGTTGAGTGGTGAAAACGTTTTATGAAAGTCTCAGTTCAGTAGATATGAAGTTCAGTATGCTGAGACAGTTGATTGATTTTAAGAAATGATGTTCAGTATGAATTGTAAAATTATTGCAACAGTCAAGAAAGCAATAGAGACACATGATTTTTAAAGTGGTTCGGATATCGCTCAAATCCTACGTCCACTGTCCCGAAAGATCAGGAGGCTATTATTTATCCTGAGTTAGTCTCAGTCAGCTTGCGCACTAGGCAAAGCCGCGTCTTGGTTTTTATACTGATCCAAGTCTCAGTTTACAAACATCAAACTTAGAAGTGTTTGACAAACTTTCTCCAACAGTGAAGGAGTCCTTATACAATAAGGATCGGGTTCAAAGGTGAACTCCTTCGTCTAAGCTATAGATAAGAATGGTTGAGCTTAGGGTTAGAGGGATAGGGAATATGAGTGAGTAGCTTCTAGATCGACGAACAGCTGAAGGTAAGCTATAAGTTCGTGTAACGTCGATTGGATACTAGAGGCTTTGTATGTCGGTTCAGCTTGATTCCCTATGAGCTAGAATGTAGTCTTTTGCCGGAAGATTGTTCTTCGAGTTCTTGCTAAGACGTAGTTCTTTGGGTTCTTAGCTCGTTGAATGCTTTCTTGATTTTTGCTCTAGATACGTGCATTCGGTTTTTTTTTTCTTCAATAATCCCTCTATTTATAGAGCAGAGATTGAAATAGATCCGTTGGAGACGATCTTCTTCTCTCTCTCTCTTTTGGTAGCAAACGGCTCTTTTTGACGTAGGTAACAGTGCCTTTTCCTCCTTTTCCGGAAAGTGTTGACTTGCAGCTTTAGTAGGTAGGATGACACGTGTATGCTTGTCATTTGTCAAGGTGAATAAAGTGGTTGAGACAGAACGGACTTCGAGGCTAATTGAAGGCCGACTTCTCTCTTCCTCGTATATGACTATGCTGATTGCATTTCAAAAAGATCTGACAATTCAGAAGATTGTCTGCCGTGCTGAGTCTGATCCTGTAGTCAGTAGATAGACAGCTGAGATAAGTCTACTAAAGATCAGCTCTGAGTTCAGTGAACTACTCCTGCTGAGTTCAGTTCGACTGACTCTCTTAGTATACTGCTCCTGCTGAGTCCAGTATCACTGAGTCTTCTACACTGGTGCTGAGGCAAATAAGCTACTGAGCGCCTTAACCACAGCAGAGCGTCTACTGAGTCTGAAACCTCAGAGACAGAACAAATACAAGGGAATGGTTCATCAATTAGATAGGGTTTTGGGATCTTCAAATCTTCAGACAAATACAGAGCACAAGGCTACTGAGCTTAAGATCAGTGTCTAAGACCGAATCATTTCCTACTAAGAGTAACAGTGCTGAGGATGGAATCATCACCCAACAATTTCCCCCTATTTGATGATGCCAAAACCTATCATCTATGCTAAACACTAACTTACTCAGGAACAGAGCTCCTAACACAATTACACGTAGGATCAGTGGAGTTGTCTGGTAAGTGCTAGACTACTGAGGGAGCAGGGCAGAGACAATTTCCCCCTTTACAACAATTTCCCCCAAGGGCAATAATTACCCTCTATGAGAAATAACTCTATGAAAGTCTAGTCTATCAGAAATCTAACCGAGCAAAAACTGACAAGTAAATAAACAAATGTGTGTGTGTCAGTAATCACTTCAGTGATTCTGAGTGTTAAAGCATAAAGCAAACACGGCTATTTAGACAACAAGTAGTTGTCAAAGCCAAAACGCAGATTGTATATATATGATAGTCAGTTAAGTACAATACAAATCTTGCTAAGCTAAGAAGAGAACTAAGGAGGAGAACCCTTAAACTGCTGAATCCTATTCATGAAACCTTGAGATTGATCTTCAGGCAGTGGGACTCCATACATTCTGTACGTGTTCTTCCTCAGCTTCAAGTACTCCGCGAAGTCTGCTGGATCATCTTGTTCTAGACCTCTGTTCATCGCAGCATTCTTCACTTCTCGTTCAATTACTCCGAGATGGACTGAGTCGTCTTGTCTTCTGGGTGGAGGAATGATTCTTGCTTCAGGAACGCTGACTACTACCCCTTCAGTTACGGCTCTGTGCAAATATGGGTAAAGATCAGGTTCAGTAACAGCCATCCACTCGACGTAGGCATCAGCCTTAGACATTTCAGGCCAGAATCTCCAGAAATAATTTCTCTTGATAAACTCAATCTTGGCCGATTCCTATCTTTGATTGAATTGAATAGGCATCCATTCGTCTGATCTCGGCCATCTATGTGTTTTCAGATCAGTTGGCTTCCTGAACCTTCTGTATCGGTAAGGAATGTCAGCTTTCGAAGGAACTCTCAGCCTGGCCTCTTGCTCGCATGCATTCGAGTGCCTCGAGGTCTGCCAAATGTATCTTCTACCTGGCAGCCTCTAACTGTCTAGCTTCCTCTCCTCGGTAGAGATATCTCTCCATCTGAGCGAATATTGCTTCAATTTCTGCATCTTGCTCATGAGGCTTCTGAGGAGCTTATTCAAAGTCAGCAGAGGTACTAGATTTGTTTTTGGACGTACCTTGCTGCTGAGTGCCTTTTTGTTGTTGTTGTTGCCTCTCCCTATCTTCATCATCCTCGATTATGAGTTTTTTGGGAGGCAACCTAGCAGGCGCTTTCTTCTTTCCACCGAGTGCTGGTGCCTTTGTCTTTCCTTTAGCAGGCTTAGACTTTGGCTTGTTGGCAGCTTCAGCATCGGCAATCTCCCTAGCGAGCTTCTCATCAGCCGCTATCTGAGCCTCCTCCTCAGCAGAAATATATCTCTTGGTTTTCTTCTTTGCTGGAGGGGTCGGGAGATCCATAACTTTCTTACCTTTTCCCTGAACAGGTGGAGGTAGAGGAACCTCTTCTTCATCATCTGAGTCCTCTTTCTGTTCAGCATACTCTGCAACCTCCTTGATGATATCAGTAGGAGTCTGGGTTGCATGAGTAGCCTAGGATCCTGAGCCACTTGGGCCGGTCTCAACTGTGCTCGCAGTTGGGACACCCTGGGCCTCACCCGTCTGAGTCTGAGTCTGAGTTGACTTCAGTGTAGCTTCCCCCTTAGAAGATTTTGTAGATTTTGTGGTTTTTGTAGGAGTAGGCTTCTCAGTACTCTGTTTCTTGCCTTTTGCTGGCTCAGTACTCTGTTTCTTGCCTTTTTGGCATCATCAATAGCAGCCGGGGTAGGGATAAGTACCTTTTGCTGAAGGCTGTTGAAGGAGGTTGACAGCGACTGAATTTGATCCTTAAAGTCTGTCAGTGCCTCATGCAGCTCGTTCCTCTCAGAAGTCAGAGCTTCATTGTATCACTTGTAGGAGATTTCAGCTACAGCCTTAAAATCATTCAGCTTCTCAGAGATCTTATCCTCCAGGACCAGTTGAATATTATCAAGTCTTATGTCTGTGGCCTGGGATTGTTCTGTAATAGCTTCAGTATGAGCCAATTTGGAAGCCTAAAATTCCTCAAGTAGTTTGGCTTGGATCTCCTGAAAGATCCTGAGATGAGATTCAAATTTCTCTTACTGCTGAGCCAGTGCTTTTGAAATAAGCGCAGAAACATCAGGGGCGGCTGATTGAGAAACAGAACACTTCAGCCCCTGAAGTTCATTAGTCGTTGCTTGAGAAGTTTGCTTCCATGTACGATGGATAGCCTTCGCAAGATCTCGATTCTTGATCCCTTGAGCATTTAAGGCCTTAGCCACTGATCGAGATCTCTTTGCGGTGCCGGGCCGGGCGCGCTTCGAAAGTCGGCTCGCAAAGAAGAGCCGAGCGAGCTCTGCTGAGGACGAAGCACCAGTCGTGGACTTCTTAGGTCCAAGGATACTAAGTGGAATATCAGGAATGTCAGCATGTGTATCCTTGTCCTGGAGTGATCCCTCATCAGGTTGTCCAGGGCCTGAATCCTTGGGTGGGTCCTGTTCATCATGATCTGACCCATCTGAGGGTGCTGAGCCTTCTGCTTGTTTGTCATGTATCATCGCAAGCATAGCGGCCCTCAGATTCTCCATGGTGCTGAGGTCAGCAGGCTCTGAGTAGCCTATTTGCTGCCTCAACTTCATCTCCTCCTCATGGAGTTGCTGACAGGAGTAGTGGAGAACAAGGCGAAGTAGAAGCGGCCACTCCTGAAAGCATAGAAGCATGTGGAGCCTTGCTGATTTGGCAATGATCATCAGGTCTGAATGATCAGCAAGCTCCGGTATCTGTTGAAGGATCTCGCGGGTTGCTCGAGATAAGATCATTGAGGCTTCCATCCCGGTCGATTCACCTTAAGATGCAGTCTCAGACTCCAAGTCAATGTGAGACTTTGGTTCTTCAGTTGGCGGGACTGAGCTGAGTGGAGGAACGGAAAGGGGGCTGTCTAGGCGCTAAATATCTGCGCTCTGAGCTTCAGAAGCATCCCCTTGGTCCTTTTCAGTGGAGACGATCTTCTCCACTGACTGAGTCTTCTCAGAAGACTCAGACTCATCAACCAGCTGCAGGGGCTGAGTAGTCCTCTCAGGAGCCTTTCAGCAGGCACTTCTGGAACCTCCTCAGTAGCTGGCACCTCACCGGCTTTCTTCAGTTTCTTCGTCGGTGCCTTAGGAGTTTTTGCGGGAGGGGTTCTTTTCTTTGTAGGCGTAGCCTGCTGAGGCTTAGATTGATGAATGACTGCTGAGGGTCCTGACCCTATTTGCTGAAGCGCTGCTGTCCTGTTGTGAAATCTGACCTTCTTCATATTGAAGTACTCCTTGTCCCTGTAGGTGATAGGCTCAGATCCACATAAATCTTCAATCATGATGGACAGCTTGAGTCCATACAGCAACTTGCCCTTGGCGCTCAGCATATTCGATGCTTTGTCGAACTTAGCAGCCTGAGCCATGAATTCACGGAGAAAGAACTCCATCCAATTAATCTGGGCTCGGTCGTATATGGCCATCATCATCTGAATCTTTGGCCTTGACACTTGGTCAAACGACCCTGCTTGACTTGTCGGTAGCGTGTGACAATGTAAGCAAGTGCCCTGAACTGAGGCAACATGCTGTTCTTCGGAAAAGCAGCTCTGAAAGTAGTGGGCTTTCCACAGAAGATGGTAAGATATTCATCAACTCTGTCGTCTCTGTACCCAACTGTACTAATTCCTTCGGAGGGCAGATCAAAGCTCCGCTTCAGGGCTTCCTTGATGGACATCTGCTTCAGCTCCGTAGTGGCGTCTTTAATGGAATGAGCAACGAACTTCACCACTATATCTTCAGACACAGCGTCTGAATTCAAGTACAGTTGTGCAACCTGTCTCGGGAGGAAGAAAGTAGGCCTCCTAGACAGAAATTTCTCCAGCCCTGACTCGCGCAGAGCTGAGAAGATCTCATCCATATACTCCAGATCGCACGAGTAGAAATCCATGGTGGGTTCAAACCACACGCGATCCTTCTCCAAAATATTCTGCATATCTGCTGGAGAGATCACAGAGATATTGGTTTCCGCCATTGTACCTGTTACACGAAGCTGTTATCAGTATCGATTTTTAAATAAAACATTTTTATATATGATACCAATCAATAATGATCAACACATAAGTAACTTCATGTAGGCATACCGAGAATTTGATCGAAGTGAAAGTAAGGAAATGAGGGTTTTTGCAAAAAGGTATTCTCGGATTTTTCGGAGGTAAGATATGTTAAGTGCGAATATGGCGGTTCTTAAGATTTAATCGAAATATATGCATATCTAGAAGATGAACAGTTATCGATCTAAGGCTGAGTTTAAACCTACTTTATGAGATGGACGGTTAAGATTCAATATTATAAAAGGTAATGATCACATATGCCGCCTAATTCAAAGCCAGTTGTAAAATAGCCTAAGTAGTAACTGTGAAAAGACATGCATTAAATGCGCGCAGAGTTCAGCAGGCTTATGTATGGAATGTCGTACATTAAATGAGATTCGTTAATAATAAAGACAAACCAAGAGATATTAATATCATGCTGAATCTTTGTCATAAATGCAAGGTTCTGTAATATAAATTACTACTGAGTAGAGATACGCAAACCTGTCAGCTGAACATAGTAGTCAGCTGATACCTCGTGTAGATGGTTTCTGAATCTCTACGTACTGAATACATTCAGTACTGAGAGTGATCATTCCCCCTCACTAGAATGTTCCTCTCTTGAAACCTTATTACTGACTGGGGTTAGTAGGATCCAGCAGACCTAGCTCTACTGAAAGTTCTCTGAATCTGGATTCAGCTAGAGGCTTGGTCAGTATATCAGCCCTTTGGTTGTCAGTATGGATCTTTTCCATCCTGATATCCTTCTTTTCGACATGGTCACGAATGAAGTGATGTCTGATGTCCACGTGCTTGCATCTCGTGTGTAGTACAGGATTCTGAGTGATTGCAATGGCACTGGTACTATCGTAGAAGATCGTCACTTCATTCTGAATGACGTCATAGTCTCTCAGCTGCTGTCTCAGCCAAAGGATTTGGGCGCAACAACTTCCGACAGCCATGTATTCAGCTTCAGTAGTCGACGTAGCTACTGAGTGCTGTTTCTTTGAAAACCATGAGATCAGCTTGCTTCTAAGGAACTGACATGTTCCTGAAGTTGATTTTCGGTCAATTCTACATCCTGCATAGTCAGCATCAGAATAGCCAGTTAGTTCAATATTATCATCAGCTGGATACCATAAACCCATGTCAGGTGTTCCTCGTAGATAGCGGAGAATCTTCTTTGCTGAGTCCATATGGCTCTGCTTCGGATTCGCCTGAAATCGAGCACAGACACCTACAACATAAGTTATGTCAGGACGAGTAGCTGTTAAATATAATAATGAACCAATTATAGCACGATATTCGGTTTGATCTACTGATACTCCCTCCTTATCAAGATCGATTTTCATATTCGTGTTCATCGGGATCTTGATAGGTTTGCCGGATGTGCCGCCGAATCTTTTGATGAGGTCTCGAGTGTATTTGCTTTGATTGATGAACGTTCCTTTGTCAGATTGCTTGACTTGAAAACCAAGGAAGTAGTTCATTTCTCCCATCATTGACATCTCGAATTTATCCTTCATCATCTTTTCAAATTGTTGACACATAATGACATTCTTCGAACCGAAGATAATATCATCTACATAGATCTGCACGAGTAATAGGTCGTCTTCCAGTCGAATGCTAAACAACGTGCGATCTACTGTACCCTTCTGAAAACCTTTCTGAAGAAGAAACTCGACAGTGGTATCGTACCAAGCCACGGGTGCTTGTTTTAACCCGTAAAGAGCCTTTTCTCGAGTCTATATACTTGATGTCCCTGCTGAAAGCCGGGCGATTGTTCCACATAGACTTCTTCTTTCAGTACGCCGTTCAGGAACGCAGACTTCACATCCATTTGATAAACTCTGAATCTTTGATGTGTTGCGTAGGCAAGGAATAGTCTTATGGCCTCCAATCTTGCAACTGGAGCAAATGTTTCATCGAAATCTATTCCCTCGGCTTGACAGTAGCCTTTTGCCACGAGCCTTGCTTTGTTCCTTACTATAACGTTGTTTTCATCTTGCTTGTTCTTGAAGACCCATTTGGTTCCAATGACATGTTGATGCCGGGGTCTGTCTACAAGCTCCCATACTTCGTTTCTCGTCAACTGATTCAGCTCCTCCTGCATAGCAATAATCCAGTCAGCATCGTTAAGTGCATCCTCAATATTCTGAGGCTCTTCAGTAGACAAGAAGCAGGAAAATAATGCGCTTTCTCCTTGACAGAATCTGGATCTTGTCTTGACATGTGCTGAAGGATCTCCAATTATAAGATCGGCGGTGTGAGCATCTAGCCACGATCTACGATGTTTTAACTCTTCATCGAAATTTGTTCAACACGGGATAGTAGGTGAGTTAGGCATTTCGGTTGTACTATTCTCGAGATTGAAGAATTTCGGTGATAAGAGTATGATCTACCGAGTCACCGGGTTCGGGGGCATTCGGCTCGGGAACATTACTAGATGTTCCCCCCGAGTTGTTATTCTCGGTAGTGGTCTCGATTACCTCTACGGTTTCCTCATCGACTGAGTTACCCGGGATTGATTCCGTTCGGGAGAATCAATCGCTCGCCTACTTGCTCTGTTGGTTGAGATTCGAGGAGATTTGTCTTCGGTTTCTTCGTCGAATCATCATCCCAACATAGCTGGATCTTTTCGGGTTTGTCCTTTAAGCTTAGATCCCTGTAGCCGTCTACCGATGTCCTCGATTCGGAATTTGAGTTATTGCTCCCGTCTTCGGTAGCAAACTCGTTAAAAACAACAGGAGGGCTTTCCTCCACGCAAAGAGTCCGATAGTTGAATACTCTGAAAGCTTTGTTGACCCGAGAGTATCCTAAGAATACTCCCTGATCTGACTTGCTATCAAAAGTCTTCACTGATCTTTCCCATTATTGTGGATAAAGCATGAACAACCAAAGATATGAAAATAAGATAGAGAAGGCTTCCCGCCGTTCCATAGTTCATATGGTGTCCTCTTATGCCGCTTTGTCGGTAGAGATCTATTTCGAGTGTAACACGCAGTATCCGTTATACGCCTGAGAATTTGGATGGGAGTCCTGAATCTGCGAGTAGAGTTCTAGCTGCTTCTTTGAGAGTTCTGTTCTTTCGTTCAGCAACTCCATTTTGCTGAGGTGTGCGGGCAGCCGATGTCTCATGCTCTATTCCTTCTGCTTCGCAGAACTCCTTTTCCATGGAATTAAGGAACTCAGTTCCTCTGTCTGAACGTATTTTTCTGATCTTGGTGTTCTTCTCGACACTGAGCCTTTTCAGAAGCTTTGGTAACTCTGTTTTGACGTCAGACTTGTTGGCAATAAATATGACCCATGTGTAGCGCGAGTAGTCATCTATGACCACTAAAGCATACTTCTTGCCTCTGATCGTCACTGGAGAGACTGGACCGAACAAATCCATATGTAGCAGCTGAAGGATTCCATTAGTGGAAGGAGATGGAACTGTTGGATTTTGATTCTTTGTTTGCTTTCCCTTCAGACAGGCTTTACACTGAGTGTCCGTGCTGAATATTTCATTCGGCAGTCCCCTTGCTAGAGTGTTCCTAGCTAGTTTGCTGAGCGTCTTGAAGTTGAGATGACTGAGCCTTCTATGCCATAGCCATCCCGTTCGTTTTCATTCTTCGCCGGCAAACAAGCTTCGTGTTCGACTGAGTTCCGGTCGACCACGTAGATATTCTTTTTGCGCGAACCCGATAACACTTGTTTTCCCCGTAGATTTATCAATGACATCACGAAACCGGCGTAAAAAATCACTCTATTCGAGTTATCACAAAATTGACTAACGGGAGAGAAGGTTATGCTGAAGTCCTTCAACATAGGATACTCTAGGAACGTTGGCAGTTCCTATGCTGAGTGTGCCGTATCCTCTCGTGTAGCCTTTGGCATTATCTCCAAACTCGATTCTGGGTCCATCTTCAGTAATATAATTCTTCAGTAGACTCCTTTGGTATGTCATGTGTCTTGAGCATCCGCCGTCCACATACCATGGGTCTTTATGCACACCGCAAAACGAGAATTATATTCGGGTACCCTTTATTTTTTGATTTTGGGTCCTTAGATGTTAGCTTTTGTAACCCAAATTTGTCTAACAACCCTGGTGGTTTCAGACAACTTCTTTCCGTTTGAGTCAACAAACTTGACCACTGGACTGGTCGAGGCTGACTTCTTAGGCTTCTCAGGTTCAGGAGTCCGGATCTTCGAGCCGGTGGATCGCCGACCTTTGCCTTTTGTGCGTTCTTCTTCTTTTCGACTCTTGGAACCTCCTCGACTATAGGATCATAGTAATATGACCCATACCGAGCTGGATGTGTCAACCGAGGTGGTCCATACCGATCGCCCCACTTAACTCGCTAGTTCCCCCTTGACCGAACCGGGGTTTCGGGTGCCGATCTTACGGTCGATATGCGATACTTAGGATGAGGTGCTTTCATCTTCCGTTTGTTCTTTGCTTGAGGGGTTCGGTAGATTTGCATTGATTGTTTCCCCTCGAACAAACCTATCGGCAAGACGCACTTACGAGCGAACGGGGGCGAGATGAGGAAGCTTCCCTGGTTGAAGCCAAGTCCTTCCTTGCAATGCTTGGGCTTGTTGCTTGCGAGCATAGCCTCCAGTGCTTTTCGGCGCCCATGTAACGCTCGGTCATCGAGCTTCTCCGGACATCATCACTCTTCTTCGGTATGTCGTGCTTGGTCCGAAGTCCCGACAATTCTTGCTTGGTAGACTCGGTTCCAGTATCTTTCGAGTCAAGTCATTGGTCAAAACCGAAATCCGATCTTCTTGATGCTTCGAGACTTGGCCATCGGAGAGTTTATCTCCTCCCCGAGTCTCAACACAAGTCCTTCGGCCTCGGTAGCAACCCGACTCTCCCGAGAAAGTCTCTGATTTTCCACTTTCAGGGTATCCAATTCCTGAAGAGTCTTACTGAGCTGCAGACTCATCTGAATTTGTTCGTCGAGCAGATCTTCGTATGCGGTCGCAACATCCAAATTCTCTTCTGCACCTAAAATAGTGTCGTGTGTGCGGTGTGAAGAGGAATTGGCCCGGTTCAAGAGAGTTTACCTCATCCTCTTCGCCCGCCATTAGGCACTTTTCGATTGTTTCTTCGACTTCAAGCTCTAGGGCCATGAAAGCCGCATCATCATCCGATGAATCCATAAAGGAGTCGACTTCTTTCGAGTCGTCCGAGATTTCGCCCGGCTATGTAGGATTGTCTTTTTCGGGCAAATTTCTCTCTCCTTGCCTTACGTCTTTGCGCGTTCAAAGCCTACTCGAGCTCGGGACGATCGTATTGATAGTGTCACGGCTTCTTGCGATTGTAGCAAGCGATGACTCTTTCTTCTTTGCTTTCGCTATTCTTTGATGATTCTGAGTCATCCTTCTTTCTGCATTCAGAAGATTGAGAATCAGGAGTGTGTTTTGACATATAATTTGACTTACCTTTTGTTTCCCGATAGGCTTTAGTCACTTTTCTGCGTCGCTCCTTCTCCTTCTGATATTTCACAGCGATCAGCGCGTACTTCTGAGCCAGACTCCCTTCTTGTAGGTCGTTGAGTGAAGGTTCAGTCTTACTCGTCGTCTTGCTCGTCGCGGGAGATGTTGTGCTGACTGACACTTTGAAAGCATGATCAATCTTTGGGTCAGCTTCAGCTCTCAGCTTTCTTTGAGGTCTGTCGAACTCAAACTCCTCTGCCTGTAATTCTGAAAAGATATGGTCAGGAGACACAGCATCTAAGTCAGAATGTCGCAATAAAGTGGCAAAAGGTGTCCAGTGTCCGTCCGGCAGTGCCCTCAGTATCTTCAGATTCATTTCTCGGTTGCTGAATGTCTTTCCCAGCCCGTTGATGGAGTTCATCAGATTCGTGAATCTGACATTTAGATTTTCAATTTTGTCACCAGGCATGAGAGAGAGGCTTTCCAGCTTTTGGAGTTCCAGCGCTAACTTGTTAGCTTTAATCTTCTGAGTCCCCCGACTCAGTAGCGCTAGGGCGTCCCAGAGTTCTTTTGCAGTCTTGCATTCTTGAACCCTGCCAAGATAAGAATCACTAAGGGTGGTTAGTATAGCGTTTATGGCAACACGGTCTAAGTTGTGAAGCTTCTTCTCCTCAGGAGTGAAGAGACTTCTATCTTTGGGAATCTTCTTCCCGGTCACCATTCCTCCTCCTCCAGCTTGGTCTTGAGTTACAACACTATCGATCATGGGAACGATAGGTCCTTCCTCAAGCACTTCAGTCATGCTATCGTGGAGAGAAGTCAGATGAGCCTCCATTCTGACTCGCCATACTCCATAGTTCTCTACTGAGAACATGGGTACCATCCTTATACCTGACATATCAGCCATAGAAGATAAAGATATGAATGTAGAGTGATATGCAGTGAAAACGTTTTCTCCGGATCCGTTCAGTAGACCAGTTTCAAAATGACAAGAGTCTTAAGAACTCCTGCTCTGATACCAATTATTGGTCCCGAGTGTACGGTCAGGTGTATAGGGGGGGGGGTGAATACACCTAATTCGATTTCTCAACTTCGAACACGAACATTCCTATTCAGGATGGTGTCGGCGATCAAATGTCAGCCAGACCAAAGCACTGTTCTGAATCGTGTGCGGCAAAGAGTCTGACTCTACTGAGATCTGCTAGCTGACTGAGTCAGAAATTCAGTATCTACAGTAAGAGTTCAGCGTGCGGAAATATGTGTAGGCCCAAATCAGTTGAGTGGTGAAAACGTTTCATGAAAGTCTCAGTTCAGTAGATATGAAGTTCAGTATGCTGAGACAGTTGATTGATTTTAAGAAATGATGTTCAGTATGAATAGTAAAATCAATGCAACAGTCAAGAAAGCAATAGAGACACAGGATTTTTAAAGTGGTTCGGATATCGCTCAAATCCTACGTCCACTGTCCCGAAAGATCAGGAGGCTATTATTTATCCTGAGTTAGTCTCAGTCAGCTTGCGCACTGGGCAAAGCCGCGTCTTGGTTTTTATACTGATCCAAGTCTCAGTTTACAAACATCAAACTTAGAAGTGTTTGACAAACTTTCTCCAACAGTGAAGGAGTCCTTATACAATAAGGATCGGGTTCAAAGGTGAACTCCTTCGTCTAGGCTATAGATAAGAACGGTTGAGCTTAGGGTTAGAGGGATAGGGAATATGAGTGAGTAGCTTCTAGATCGACGAACAGCTGAAGGTAAGCTATAAGTTCGTGTAACGTCGATTGGATACTAGAGGCTTTGTATGTCGGTTCAGCTTGATTCCCTATGAGCTAGAATGTAGTCTTTTGCCGGAAGATTGTTCTTCGAGTTCTTGCTAAGACGTAGTTCTTTGGGTTCTTTGCTCGTTGAATGCTTTCTTGATTTTTGCTCTAGATACGTGCATTCGGTTTTTTTTTTCTTGAATAATCCCTCTATTTATAGAGCAGAGTTTGAAATAGATCCGTTGGAGACGATCTTCTTCTCTCTCTCTCTCTTTTGGTAGCAAACGGCTCTTTTTGACGTAGGTAATAGTGCCTTTTCCTCCTTTTCCGGAAAGTGTTGACTTGCAGCTTTAGTAAGTAGGATGACACGTGTATGCTTGTCATTTGTCGAGGTGAATAAAGTGGTTGAGATAGAACAGACTTCGAGGCTAATTGAAGCTGACTTCTCTCTTCCTCGTATATGACTATGCTGATTGCATTTCAAAAAGATCTGACAATTCAGAAGATTGTCTGCCGTGTCCGAGTCCGATCCCGTAGTCGGTAGATAGACAGTGAGATAAGTCTATCGAAGATCAGCCTCGAGTTCGATGAACTACTCCTGGCCGAGTTCGGTTCGATCGACTCTCTTAGTATCTTGCTCCCGCCGAGTCCAAAGATCACTGAGTCTTCTACACTGGTGCTGAGGCAAATAAGCTACTGAGCGCCTTAACCAGAGCAGAGCGTCTACTGAGTCTGAAACCTCAGAGACAGAACAAATACAAGGGAATGGTTCATCAATCAGATAGGGTTTTGGGATCTTCAGATCTTCAGACAAATACAGAGCACAAGGCTACTGAGCTTAAGATCAGTGTCTAAGACCGAATCATTTCCCACTAAGAGTAACAGTGCTGAGGATGGAATCATCACCCAACAAAGAGGTCTTCAATTCTTGGCAATGGGTATTTGTTCTTGATTGTCAACTTATTGAGCTCGCAGTAATCTATGCACATACGCATAGTTCCATATTTCTTCTTGACGAAAAGTACAGGTGCTCCCACGGTGATACACTTGGACGAATATGTCGTTTATCTAATAACTATTGTAGTTGTATTTTTAGTTCTTGTAACTCCATTGGTGCCATTCAGTATGGTGCTCTCGAGACAGGAGCTGCTCCAGGAATTACATCAATGTTGAATTCCACTTACCTATCTGGGGGAAGAGCACTTAGTTCCTCCGGGAACACATCAAGAAATTCCCTCACCACCGGGATACTATTTATAGTTATTTACCCAGCCTCTGAGCTTGTAATATTCACCAAGTAGGCTTGGCAGTCCTTCTTTCTCATCATCTTCGTAGCAGTTATAATATGTAGTCCCCCTATCTTTCTCTTACTCCCGTAAAATGAGAATTGATTTCCCTTTGGTGTTGGGAAAATGACTTCACGATCCTTGCATCGGATAACCTCATCGTGCTTGCTGACCCAATCCAATCTACGTATAAAGTCGAAACCCTTCATCTCTTTCTCTTACCTATCAAGGTCACGCCATCGATCTTCCACGTTTCTCCTTTTATTCGATGATTTGTTTCCTTTGCCTTGCCTACAGGAAACCCGACCTTGCATGCTGCACTCTCCTCTTCGCATTTTTCGGCTACCTTGTCGTAAAATCTTTTTGATGTGAAGGAATCCGACGCTCCAGAATAAAAACGAACTAGGGTATTTGGTTAAGTACTAAATGTTTCCTAAGGTAGTCAAGTTTACTAACTATAATTTGATCTCCTCCATGGCATTGCGGGAACATTTCCCTCATAGCCTCCAGCAGCTGTAAATTGCTAAGGTTCTCCGAAGGGTTATCTCCCGTCCCTCCACTACCATTATTAATGGGGTTTCTTCTCGGAGGCATATTCCAATTATACATATCAAGTTCAACTATTTAAGGCCTCTAGGTTCTTATTCTTAAGGAAACATCTTCGAGGACATTAAAAGTTTTACATAATTTACTTGCATAAAAAATATGCTCATGTCAGGCTAGAAAATCTTGCTTTCAATATTGTGCTTCAAAATTAACTTAGAAAATCTTTCTTACCTCGCCGACACGATGTTGTGGCAGTGATGATGGTCAATTTCCTACATAACATGAAGCAAGTGTACATGAAAGTAGACCTCCTCTGATACCAATCTGTAACGACCCAATTTTTCATATACTTTACAAGGGGACGTCACTTCATATATGACTTTCAAGTAAAATAGATTTTAAGAGGGAACAATTTTCATTAAAAGGGGTTTTCATTCAAAAATATCATAAACAACGGATGTTAATAAAACATGTACGTCTATTAGTTTCACAAATTTAAAAAAAATGGTGAAAAAAATGCAATGTTAAATTTAATGCAATAAAATAGTTTTCGAATCCTTTCTTGTGTTATGATCACCGTCAGCCACCTCAAGCATCTGTCGGACCATGATCTGAAAAGGTGAAAATATAAGGGGGTTGAGTACGACTACTAAGTGGGATAAAAAATTATTCAAATTATAAACTATAAAGAATTTAACATGAGAAATTATACATGCTAGCTTGTAGGCTTACCCCAAAGGATTTACTGCGTGAATGCCTGAGGGCTAACCCGAAGGTTTTACTGCGTGAATTATCCGTAGGCTAACCCAATCGAAGGTTTTATTGCGTGAATTTCCCGAAGACTAACCCAAAGGTTTTACTGCGCGAATAGCCCGAAGGCTCTGCCTGTACGAAATAACGCATGGGAAAAACTGTATAGTGTATAATAAGGATAAAAGAAAAACCTCACCTTAACCTTTTGAGTGATTGAAAAATAATGGATATCAATGTTTAAGTCATGTGCGCCAATCCTATACATGGGAATTTATCTTAATGACTTACATGGAATGTCATGCATGCACCAACAATTTCAATAGTTCATAAATACAAAAAGATCATAATAATCAAACAATGAATATTATGCATAATCTACTTATTAACATGCATTTTTAACGATTTCACTTAGTAATAATCTAAAGTATATTAAACACAATTTTATTTCTATTGACAATTCATTCGTGCATTGAGTAATTCGGCAATTAATGAAATAAATTAATGAAATCATAAAAGTTTTGTCCTAAAAATTATAGATCTCTAACAGGAACAACATATTACCTATTCCATCACAATAAACCTTATCATGATCAAGAATTCATTTAGTAATAATATGAAAAATTTTGTTTTTCAATATATATGTATATTGACAAAAGAATCTGGCACACAAAGAAACAAATTAACAAATAAATAGTAAACGTATCCTAAAAATTCTATATTTTTAACCTGAATGACCTAACATATACTTTATCCCATTAAAATTGACCATGGTCAAAAAAACTTAAAGAAAACATGAAAGAAAATTTTCCTATCACGCTCATGAACATGCTGTCAAAAACTGGCAGATTATGAATAACAATTTTTAATAAATACTTATCATGCTTGTAAGATTCTATAAAACTAATATAGTATACTAGACATATCTAGAAAGACGATCCTAAATTTTCACGTCTACATGATGACGGTAAGATGTGTAAATAATTTTTGAAATAGTTTGTAGGTATGCTGGCAAAATTTCAAAAATCTCATGTAAAACTATATTATGGACGACTAAGGGTGTATTTATAGGCTTAAAATAAATTATCTAAAGATCCCTAATCATAAAAGGTATCAAATATATTTTATCCATAATTATTTTCGTCATTTTAACTTTTATATAGAATTTATTCTATCACTTACTACTTAATAGATTCAATCATAGCTGAATTAGGATATAGACATTGATCCTAAAACGTGAATATCACACTAAATATCTATTTTAATCATAAAACATAATCTAATTTTTTTTCCTAATAACTTAATACAATATAAAATACTCCATCCGTCCCATTGAAAGCGTCTTGTTTTCCATTTTGGGCGTCCCATTGGAAGCGTCTTGTTTATAAAAAAAGCAAGAATATGTGGACAAGATTTAACTATCCAAAAGTCAAACAATATACACCACACATTATCATTTTCTTAATATCCGTGCCCATTGGAAACAAGACGCTTCCAATGGGACGGAGGGAGTATTATATACTCTTATGAATCTTAGAAGGTTTAGGAAATCCGAAATCAATAAATATTATTCCTGTTTTATAATTCTAACATGATTTCTATCTCAACAATAAATAATATAACTATAATATGATATAAATAAACACATTCAAATTTCAAAATTTACATAACAAAATGATTTATTAAGGACAAATATAATAGATGCTTTAATTTTCATTTAAATTTTTAGGGCGCGACTTACAGAACTAAAACACTTAATAATATGTATGAATAGATATGCAATGCATTTTGTATTGAAAAACTTGGGGTGTTACACGTTCTGCTTAGCCTTGCAGAGCACTTTTCTAAAGAGAAACACGAGACTAAACTCGAGAAGATAGCCGACGATCAAAATAATCCGAGGATAGATCAGTTTGGAAGGCATGGTGGTGAAGATCTTCCAACACCAATCCAAATTGAAGGGCTCGCTGAGCTGATTGAGATCAAAGTATGGGCTTATCCAAGCCTTATCAAAGTTTCATGGAATGAAGAATGAAGATCCATTCCGCTTTCTAAATCAATTCGTGACATTCTGCAATGCTCAAAAGAATTCCAATGGAACAAAGGAGCAATTCAAACTATATGCTTTTCCTTTTGCGCTCACGGATCGTGCAGGAAACGGGTTCACAAGTTTACCAGCAAACTCAATCAACACATGGACAGAGATGAGACAAATATTTTTGGATTACTACTTTCCTGTTACAAAGACCAATGCATTGCGAAAGGATATTTCTGGAGTCCAACAAGACTTTGATGAGACACTAAATGGATATTGGACTCGATACAAAGCTCTCATCAAAAGTTGTCCAAATCATGACTTTTCCAAGGGCGAGTTGTTAACCTACTTTTATTAAGGTCAATCACTACAAAGAATCTTGTCAACTCATCTAGTGGAGGAAATTTTTCTATTTGTAGAGTAAATGATGCTGAGACGATATTTCAAGAATTGGCTAATGCAACTAAGGATTATGGAGAAGTCCGCATTATAAAAAATCTGCAAATTCAGTCGATTCTACAGATCTGGAAACCAAGCTGGATAGTTGTATGGAGAGGATGGATAATCGCTTTGAGAAGCTGGAAAGGATGATGAACTTAAAGCTCGAGAAACTGATACACTATATGACGGAAAAGACACCCACAACCAGCTTGGGTGAGCAAATATGTGGAGCATGTGGTCAGTCTGCACACACCTCGTTCTAATGTAATACTCAAGCAAATCCTGCTGAAGATTGCAACGCGATTGGGAATTGGAACAACAAACAAAAAAGGGATCCTTACTCCAACACCTAGAATCCTTGATGGAAGGATCATTCAAATCTGAAGTGGGATAATCAACCCAAACCGCAGTTTGCCCAGCATCAACCAGAAGTTTTCCAACAACAGCCACAATAGCAGTTTTATCGCCCTCTAAATCTAATGACTTACCCAAAAAATCGACCGCCTTTGCATCCACCTGCCCAAGCAAAGCCTGGCAAGACAATTGAAGAAATTTTATCTAAAATGGCTATTTCACAATAAACCATGCAGCAGAGTATTTTGACTCATAATGAAGCTATCATGAACATCCAAAACTCTCAAAAGGAACAGAAAATCGGACTAGATAGTTTGGCCGGATAGATAGGACATCTATCTGCTTCAATCAATAAGATTCGAGGGAATCAATGAAAGCTACCTTCTCAAGTCCAACTTAATCCAAATAATGTGAGCCATGTTATTCTCAGAAATGGAAGAGATCTCCCAGATCCGCCAAGCAAACTACCAAAGAAGGCTGAAGAAAGTGGCACTGAGGCCACTGTCAACTTGGCCAAACCAAGCATATCTGAGTCACCTAACTCAAATAAAGGCAAGGAGAAAGTCGATGAAGAAGCAAAATAAAAGAAACAGGTTGTCCAAGAGCAGATTCTGATTGATCCACCATATCCACAAGCGTTGGTACGGAAGCAGAAGCCTGGGGATCAGACTCTGGATAACATGTCCATCTTTCGCAAGCTGGAAGTCAATCTACCATTTCTTCATGCTATCAAGATCCCACAGCTTGGGAAGTTTCTGAAAGAATTCATTGCTGCAAAGACAACTCTAAAAGGAAATATTGTGGTAAATGAGAATATCTCAGCATGCATTCGGAATATGTACCCCGAGAAGTGTAATGATCCATGTATGTTTACTTTGCCTTGTTTGGTTGGAACAAAGATGATCCCAAAAGCCCTATGTGATTTAGTTGGAGTTGAATTAACCGATACTAAAGTTGTTATTCAATTAGCTGACCAATCATGCATATCCCCTAAAGTCCTTCTAGAAAATGTTCTTGTTAAAATCCATGATTTCATATACTCTGCGGATTTTTATGTGATTAATACTTGTGAGGGAAAGAAGGGAACTTTAGGAGTTTTTCTAGTCAACCTTTTCTTAAAACGGCTAAGGAATTAATTGATGTTTTTAAGGGTACTATCTGTTTGGACTACCATGGTGAGAAGTTTACTTACAGTATTGATGATGCTATGAAAAAACCCCTCGATTGTGAAAATGCTTATTCTATTGACGGTTTTGAGCCTCTTGTCCAAGAACATCTTGAGACGACATTGATGCAGGATATGCTGGATTTAGTATAACACAGAGCCTCTCTGAAATGAATGTTAGAGGGATGTTAGATGAGGAAGTGAAGGAAGCTATAATGTCTCTTTATGCAGGTCCAGAAGTTGGTGCCTCGAGTAGCGGCATCTGCTTGCCCAAGCAGAATGTGGAAGACAAACTAGTTCCATCACATGTCAGACCACCAGTTCTGGAACTTTAGAAGCTGGCAACCAACTTAAAGTATGTTTAACTTGGCCAAGATAAGACTCTTCCTGTGATTATCAGTAGTGATTTATCAGAAGGACAAGAAGAGCGATTGGTCGAAACTCTGAAGAAACATACTCGAGCTATTGGTTGGATGTTGGTCGATATCACCAGAATCAGTCCGAATGTTTGCATTCATTACATCCTATTGGAGCCGGATAGTAAGCCAAGCCGAGACCCACAGAGGAAGCTAAATCCCAACATGCGTGAAGTTGTTTTGAAAGAGATTTAGAAGTTGCTTGATTTGAGAATTATCTACCCGATCTCGGACAGCAAATGGGTTAGCCCGGTACATGGTGCACTTAAGAATCAGGTTTTCATGTTGTTGAGAATGAGAAGAATGAGTTGGTACCGATGAGGTTGCTGATCAGATGGAGAATGTGCATTGACTATAGGAAACTTAACACAACTACGAGGAAGGATCATTTTCCTTTGCCGTTCATCGATGAGATGCTTGAAAGACTTGCCTGTCAATCCTACTTTAGTTTTCTTCATGGATATAGCGGATATTTTCAAATCTATGTTAACAAGGATGATAAAGAGAAGACCACCTTCACATGCTATATACTATGCTTATCATCGCATGCCTTTTGGATAGTGCAACGTTCCCGGAACCTTCCAACGTTGCATGATGAGTATTTTCTCCGATCTTATTGAAAAGTGCATCGAAGTATTTATGGATGATTTCACAGTCTATGGAGATCTTTTGATCGATGTCTTGGAAATTTGGATTTGGTTCTAAGAAGATGCGTCGAGAAGAACTTGGTTCTTAATTAGAAAGAATGTTATCTCATGGTAAGGGAAGGAATTGTTCTTGGAAATGTAATATCCGAAAGAGGTATCGAAGTTGATAAGGTGAAAGTTGATTTGATTGCCCAGCTGTCGTATCAAACAAATGCCAAGGAGATTCGAGGATTCTTAGGTCATGCTAGATTTTAGCAAAGATTCATTCGGAACTTTGGAAAGATTTCTCAACCCTTAACAAGGTTACTTCAGCAAGACGTTCTGTTTGTCCTAGCTGATGACTGCAAGGAAGCTTTCGACCTTCTCAAGGAAAAATTGGTCAGAGCTCCAATTATGCAAGCTCCAAATTGTAAACTTCCATTTGAGCTTATATGTGATGCAAGTGACTATGCTGTTGGAAACTTCCTATTATGCAAGCTCCAAATTGGAAACTTCCATTTGAGCTTATATGTGATGCAAGTGACTATGTTGTTGAAGAATGAAAAGGCTAGTCATGCTATATACTATGCCTCGAAGACGCTCAAGGAAACTTCCAATTTGAGCTTTCGACCTTCTCAAGGAAAAATTGGTCAGCGCTCCAATTATGCAAGCTCCAAATTGTAAACTTCCATTTGAGCTTATATGTGATGCAAGTGACTATGCTGTTGGAAACTTCCTATTATGCAAGCTCCAAATTGGAAACTTCCATTTGAGCTTATATGTGATGCAAGTGACTATGTTGTTGAAGAATGAAAAGGCTAGTCATGCTATATACTATGCCTCGAAGACGCTCAATCCTGCCCAAAGCATTTACTCCACTACGAAAAAGTTGTTACTCGCTATTGTTTTTGCTTTCAATAAGTTCCGCTCATACATGTTTGGGTCAAAGGTAATCGTCTACACTGATCATGCTGCCGTGAAGCATCTACTCACAAAAAAAGAGACAAAACCTCGTCTTACACATTGGATTTTGTTACTGCAAGAATTTGATTGGGAAGTGAGAGATAAGAAGGGAGCTAAGAATAATGTAGCTGATCATTTGGGTCGTCTTGTTCATCCAGAAGATGCTGCATCAATTAAGGAATCATTTCCAGATGAGCATTTGTATTATTCTGCCACTCCTGGAGTTAACAGCACGCTGAACTTGGCCAAGCCATATGATGAAAATTCCACTACCAGCAATTGAAGGAAATGATGGTAAAGCTTCGTGGTATACTAATATTGTCAATTATCTCACTTCACGAAGGCTGCCACCAGATTTTACCATTGCTCAAAGACGAAAGTTAATGAGTGAGTGTAAGTACTATTTTTGGGATGATCCTATACTTTGGAAAGTTGGAGCCTATCAGGTTAGTTGGAGATGTGTACCCGAGGAGGAACAGTTTGAGATCTTAGAACTACACACAAGGTTCTCGGTTGTGGTTTCTTTAGGTTAACTTTGAATCGAGATGCTTATTAAATTTGTAACTGTTGCAAACGATGCCAGATACTTGGTAATATTGGTCCACAAGATGAACTACCTCAACATCCGATGCACTTTTGTGAAATATTTGATGTGTGGGGCATTGATTTCATGGGACCATTCCCTAGCTCGTTCGATAATCTATACATATTCTTAGCTATGGATTATGTGTTCATGTGGATTGAAGCCATAACAACTCCCTCCAATGATTCCAAGGTGGTAGTTGGATTTCTTAAGTCCGATATTTTTAGCCGATATAGTGTTCCTCAAGCCATAATAAGTGATAATGGTACTCATTTCTGCAATCGCATCATTGAAGCTTTAACGAAGAAATACGGATGTCGACATCGTCTATCTACTCCGTATCATCCCCAAACAACTGGCCAAGCAGAAGTATCCAATAGGGAGATCAATCATGTTTTGGAGAAGACGGTTAATCCGTCCCAAAGGATTGGATGGAGTACATTCTTGGAGGATGCTCTTTGGGCGTACAGAACCGCATACAAGACCCCCATTGGTATGTCCCCTTATCGTTTGATCTTCGGGAAAATGTGTCACTTACCCGTTGAACTCGAGCATAAGGCGTTTTGGGGCTATGAAAAGAATGAAGATGAACTTGCTCAAGTGTGAGGAGGAACGTAAGTATCATTTGCAAGAATTGGAAGAGGTTAGACTTGAAGTTTATGATGCATCTGTGAGCTATAAAGATCGAACTAAAGCTTGGCATGATCGTAATTTGAGATCTAAACAGTTTGGAGTCAGATAATTGGTACTCTTATATCAATCTGAACTTCGTATCATGCCCGGGCAGCTTCGTTCGAGATGGATAGGGTCATTTGTCATTAGGTCAGTTCGGCCAAGCAGAGCAGTTGATCTGGAAGATCCCGCGACTAAGTTAGTTTTCGTGGTGAATGGTCATCGGTTGAAGCTTTATCATAACTTGCATCAATCGAAGATAATGGACGAGGTTCCATTGTACCTCCCAACATACACTTGATGAGCTTGGAAGAGTCGAGCCTGTGACTCTAACTCAAGGCGCTTGTGGGAGGCACCCCACACGTATCTTTTTTATAACTTTCCGCATTTTATTTCTTAGTCAAGATTTATTTAATGTTTTTCATATATAGTTTTTTGTTTTGGGATCTTGTGTTGACTATTTTATGCAGGAGATCGAGATATTTGTGGAAGAAAATCGTGACTTAAGTACGAAGTATCTAGATTTGTGCTAAATAAGGAAGGAGTTTGAAAAAGGAAATTGCCTAAGTATGGGTCGAGGACCTAATTGCACAACACTTTGAACTTTTGTGGTCCAGTAGACACAACAGTCGAAGTGTGAGGAAGTTTCTTGAGAGACGGGGTGTTTTTTCGCACATTTAGAAATCTGGGGACTCAATTGCAAACCCTCAGAAAGTTAAGCTATAAGATCGATTCAAAAGGGGAACAATTCTCTCCCCTTCTCTTCTAACTCTCAGTTTACTTTTCTGCTATTTAATTTTCTTTACCTAGGTAGTAAACCAAAAATTTATGCATGCTGCCCTAACCAAAACTTTGATCAAAATGATAGATATAGTTGTTTTCCATTGTTCCCTGAGTTTGACCCTATTCTATACTAATTATAAGATTCTAAGTGTGTGCAGGAATTTTTTTTTGTGGGAAAACAACGATCACCAAGCTCCCTCATTGTCTATATCGATTTTGAAATTTGTATTTGTGGGGATCTTGACTGGCTTGCTCGATTCACAACTAAATCTTTTCAGGAGGTCTCGAGTGTATTTGGCTTGGTTGATGATCGTTCCTTTTTCTGATTGCTTTACTTGAAAACCAAGGAAATAGTTCATTTCCCCCATCATTGACATCTCGAACTTCTCCTTCATCATCTTTTCATATAGTTGACACATGGTCACGTTTGGAACCGAAGATGATGTTGTCCACGTAGATCTGCAACAGTAGAATCATCTTCTAACTTGATGTTGAACAGAGTGCAATCTACTGTCCCCTTCTGAAAACCTTTTCTGAAGTAGAATGTCTTATAGGGTATCGTACCAAGCCCTAGGTGCTTGTTTTAACCCGTACAGTTCTTTCCTGAGTCTATAAACCTGATGTCCACGCTAGGGGTGTAAGGGTTCGGTTCGGTTTGGTTTTTTACGTATTTTAGGAACCGATCCGAACACATATAAATGGTTCGGTTTGGTTCGATGGGTTTTTCAATATCGGAACCGAACCGAACCGAACCGAACCGCTTATAAATGGTTTGGTTTGGTTCGGTTCCTCGGTTCACCTTTTTATTTTTTATTTTTTAAATCCTAAATAATGCAAGAATAATAGTTTGTAGGATTTCACTCATTCCAAACTCATAAGTATAGAGTTGTTACTCCTTTCTCTTCATTTATATAGATTAGAATTGATCTTAACTTAAAATCTAATATCTAAATTCAATAATATTCTTATATAAGAAGGACAAATATTAAATAAAAAAATTAAAAAATTTGATATTGGTTCGGCTCGGTTCGAACCGTTCAAAAATTCTTGGAACCGCGAACCGAACCGAATGTAAACGGTTTCTAAAAAATAAACCGAACCAAACCGCGAAACCGAACCGAACCGCATTTTTCGGTTTGGTTTGGTTCGGTCATATCGGTTTCGCGGTTCGGAGTGGAACCACTTACACCCCTACTCCACGCTGAAAGCCGGGCGGTTTTTCCGCGTAGACTTCTTCCTTCAGTACGGCATTCAGAAAAGCTGAATTTACATCCATTTGATATACTTTGAATCTTTGATGCGTTGCATAGGCTAGGAATAGATGAATGGCTTCCAATCTTGCGACTGTAGCGAACGTTTCATCAAAGTCGATTCCTTCTGCTTAACAAAATCCGTTGGCAACTAGTCGATCTTTGTTTCTGACTATGACGTTGTTTTCATCACGCTTATTCTTGAAAACCCACTTCGTACCTAATAGTGTTGGTATATAGGTCTATCAACAAGCTCCCAGACCTCATTTTTTACGAACTGGTTCAACTCCTCTTGCATTTCTATGTTCTAGTCAGCATCGTTTAGTGCGTCCTCACTTGACTGAGGTTCTTCTATAGACAAGAAACAGGAGTATAAAGCGTTTTCTCCTTGACAGAATCTAGATCTTGTCTTTACACTTGCTGAAGGATCTCCATTGATGAGATCAGAAGAGTGAGCAATGATCGTCTTTGCTTCGTCTTTGACAGGCATTTAAGTAATACTGTTCTGCGACTGAAGCAATTCAGTAAGAATATTAGGATTTACTAAGTTCACAGGTTCAGGGGCATTTCTCTCAAGAACATCATTCGTTCCCCCTAAATTGTTATTCTCAGTAGAGGTCTCAGTTACCACTGGGGCTTCCACATCGAACGGGGTTATCTGAGGTTGATTCTGTTCAGTAGAATCAATCCGGTCAGCTACATTGCCTGTGGGTGTAGGAATAATAGGGTTTACAGTAAGGCTACCTTCCTCCTGGTGTGTTGTCGCGGCTCCGATTGTTGCTCATGTGTCAGATCTTCTGATCTGTGTCCCGGCCTTTTTCTCCCTCTGGGTGGTCAGAGATCTGAAGAAAATAAATTTTTCTCTCTCTCATAAATCACGCCTGGCGTGAATAATTTTATGAATCTCTGGTATTCGTTCTGAACAGAATACTAATATATATAGGCTTCAAAAACCTATATAATATTAATATATTTGCAGCCCATTAATTTAATTATAATCCAATGGGCTTCTATTAAATCAGCCCATAATATAATTAATTAATTTATTGGGCTACTAATATTTATCAATTAATTGGCCCACCAATTAATTCCGGATAAATAACATTATTAAATAATGTAAAATACATTAATCCATTAATAATGAATTCTGAGAGATAATAAATTACTAGGCAACTAATTGGGCCAGATCAGGGATCCAATACAAGAAATAAAGCTGGGCCTCCAATTAATTAATTATCCATGTTCAGCCTAGAGCAAAATTAATTAATTAACACAGATTCATTCCACTAGAGAATCCGTGCTGACTTACCCCTTTATCCCAATTTGAGCAAGGGCTTGTATTTTAGACTTAATCGATCTCCGTATTTAAGATAGAAATATCCGTTAATTAATTAAGCTTACTTGACCGCTTAAATTAATTAACATCTTGTATTCCCGAGTAGTACCACTCGACCTTATTAACACACCTGAACTTAATCAACCGGCCGGGTTTAGTGTGCTAATCCTTTCGAGTTCCTCGGTGGGATATTATCAACCCATTCCCGGGATACGGCCGCAAGATACGGACAACCGACTGAGCCACAAATGACTACTAACACCCAAGATACGTAGATCCGGTCGCTCATTGGACGTTCACCATAGTAGGTCAAAGTGATAGATAGCCAAATGCACTCAATGAAGTCTTACCAAGCTTAAGATCGGCTAAGTCACCGAGATCTTGGTTCTCCACTAAGGTCGGTTAGGAGAACACATCTCACCGTGATCCTTCAATACACCACCTTAAGTGTACCGGTAAAGACAAGCGCCTAAGACAAGCCACTTCTTATCTAAACGCTAGCCTTAAACCGACAACTTCATCCTTAAGTTGTCTCGGTACGTGTTAACTTGTTTATATCTTCTCGGTTCAACCAATTTGTGTTGTCTTCGTGATACCCGACACACCACACAAATCTAACTTTTATACAAGATAAAGGATAACATGTGCAAATATACATATTTATCGAGATAGGAGAATAAAACAGTGGTAAGGACAAAAACACATTGTATACAAGCATAAAAGTGCTTCCAAGTATACAAAATCCCAACAATTCTCCCACTTATACTAAAGTAAACTTTTAGTATACAATGTGTCTATATCTCGGCCTATCTAGGTACAAACTAGTACCCAGCTATATCTTAGCTATCTATCCTATCTATCACGACATCTTCTCCCACTTATACAAAAGTTTCGTAGTCCTAAGTGGGGGCATCTCTACCATCCCTAAGCCACGAACATGCTTCTCGTACGGGGAGTGGTAAGCTCTTCGTGAAAGGATTAGCTAGGTTGACTTCGGTTCCAATTTTGTCAATCACCACGTCACCTCGATTTACGAATACTCGTATAATGTGGTACTTCCGGTCTATGTGTTTAAACGCCTTGTGAGATCTAGGTTCCTTAGAATTTGTAATCGCACCCGCATGATCACAATAAATCGTGATCGCCTTAGGCAAATTCGAACAATATCAAGATCTTGGAGAAAATTCTTGAGCCATACGCCTCTTTCGAGGCTTACGGCGCCCACATACTCGCTTCCATGGTTGAGTCCGCAATGCATTTACGCTTTGCACTCCTCCATGAAATGGCTCCACCTCCCAAGGTAAACACATAACCCGAGGTAGACTTCTACTCGTCTCTGTCAGCCTAGAAATCCGATTCTGTATAACCCAAAGACACTAGACTGTCTGACTGGTAAACAAGCCTATAATCTCTAGTCCGTTTAAGGTACTTGAGAATATGGTTGACCGCAGGTCCAGTGTTCCTTTCCAGGGTTAGACTGATATCTTTAGACCATGCATACAACATGTGAGATATCTGCTCTCGTACAAAGCATCGCATACATGAGGCTACCGACAGCGGAAGCATATGGTACTAGCCTCATACTTTCTATCTCTTCAGGCGTTTTTAGGGCACTGATTCTTGGATAGAAAAATGCCATGTCTGAAAGGTATCGAACCTATCTTGGCATTTTGCATGCTAAAACGAGCAATAACGGTGTCAATGTAGGACACTTGTGACAAGCTTAACATCCTTTTTCGGCGATCTCGAATAACCTTGATCCCAAGGATGTAAGCAACTTCACCTAAGTCCTTCATTTGAAACTGCTCGGATAACCACGTCTTTACGTCTGATAACACTTCAACATTATTGCTAATGCGAAGGATGTCATCTAAGTAAAATGCAAGAAACACCACCGATCCGTTAACACAAATACGTTACACACACCTCGTTAGGGACGGGATACAAATCCATAGGATTTGACTACTTCGAAAACGCCGGTGCCATAACCTGGAAATCTTGCTTAAGTCCATGAATAGAATTCTTAAGCTTCCAAATTAGATGCTCTTCGCCCTCCTTCACATAACCATCTGGCTGTTTCATGTGGATGTCCCTACCTTTTTCAAGGTGACCGTTTAGGAATGCGGTTTTGACATATATTTGCCAGATATCTAGGTTCATGTGAGCTGATATGGCAAGGAGAATCAGAATGGACTTGATCATTGCTACAGGCGAGAAGGTGTCTTCATAATCGATACCTTCTTTCGGGTAAAACCCTTCGCCACTAGCCTGGCCTTAAACGCCATGATCTCTTCATTCGGTGCTCTCTCTTTCTCTTGTATACTCACTTACTACCAATAGCATTGCAGCCCTCAGGTAGTTCAGTGATCTCGTATACATCCATATCAGTTATGGACTCAAATTTCGAGTCCATGGTGCATCTACATCTCCCATTCGCTTCGTTGTAAGTCCAGGGGATCCACGGTATCTTGTTCATCTGCGGGAGATAATCAAACGTCTCCCCGGTGAACATACCGATCAGGTGTAAATATCACCCTCCCACTACGTCGAACAGTTGTTAGGAGTCGTGCTAACGGATTGTGCGATTACTCGTGGAGTACTATCTTGCACTACCGGTCGTTCAAGTGGAACTCGACCACCTTGTAATTCTTCAAGGATGATGTCGACTCGAGATTTATGGTTACTAGTGTAATCCTCTTCTAAGAACCGAGCGTTAGGGCTAACAACGATCTTCTCGTTCTTTAGGATCATAAAAGTATCCACTCTTCGTTTTCTTCGGATGCCCTATGAACAACATCACTTCGAACGTGATTCCAATTTGTCGGCCCGCCTATTCAGCACATAAGCGGGGATAACCCCAAATCCTTAAGTGGTGCATACTTCGGGTTTGTGCCCGCTCCACAACTCGAAAGGGATCTTTTGTACCGACTTGGAAGACACACGATTCGGCAAGTATGTTGCGTCTCTAGGGCATATCCCCAAAAGAAAACTAGCAAAGTTGCATAACTCATCATCGACCGAACCATCTCTAAGAGACTTCGGTTCCTTCTCTCCGACACACCATTCTCGCCGAGGCGTGCCCGGTCTTTGTCACTGGGATGTAATCCCACATTCTCGTCAAGTAGTCCTTGAACTCATTGGATAGGTATTTCCCACCACGATTAGATCGCAAGTATTTTGATTTCTTTACCTAACTTCCTTCTCCACTTCGCCTTGAATTCCTTAAAGGTTTCAAAGCAATCCGACTTGTGGTGAAGAAGGTAAACATATCCATACCTCGAGTAATCGTCGGCAAATGTGACGAAGTACTCATACCCTCCACGAGCTTGTGTAGACATAGACCCACACAAGTCGGAATGTATCAAACTTAATACTTCGTGGCTCTATAACCCTTTGCCTTGAAAGGCCTAGTCATCATCTTTCCTTCCAAACGAGGTTTCGCAAGTTGGAAATGGTTCAATCTTGGAGAGACTCCACCGATCCATATTCCACCAACCTCTAAGTCCTGTTAAGATTGATGTGACCTAGTATTAAGTGCCACGAGATAAGTTTGGTTTACCTTAGAAGACTCTTTCCTCTTCTTAGGATTTGATGATGAGGAAGCAATATTAACGGAACTACGCGGTTTACAAGTAATAGTATATAAAGATCCGTTTAATGGTCCACCACGAGATAAAATCATCGTCTTTCATGATAGAAACTTCACTATCAAAACTTGATTTATAACCATCCATGGTGCGAGTTTTGAAACGAGAAATAATGTTTCGCCTAAACTCGTGCACATATTAAACATCTTTAAGTACTAAAACGGAACTATCAAAAGATAGATTTAAATCTCCAATGGCAATTGCGGGAACTTTCAATCCATTGTCCATTGAGACTACCACCTCGCCATTGCTCAATTACCTTTTTCGCAAGAAACCTTGCAAGGTGTAACAAACATGAACAGGTTGCCCCGAATCCACTACCCATTCATGGGTAGAAGAGGAAACCGAACGGTTTCGATTACAAGAGCGACTCGCGTCTCTTTCTGTTTTGCCTTGACATCCGGATTATAATTCTTCCCGTGTCCTTTCTTACCATTCTTGAAGAACCTTCCTTTCTCCTTTGACATTTGCATGTTTCCGGTAAGGACCGTCTTCTTACTCCCACGCTCTTCTTGAAATGTCCACCCTTTTCGCTCTTTTTCGGTTTCCGCCTTTCGGAGGATTCCTTGAACTACTAGGGATATTCAAGACTTGAGCACTCTTGCCCTTTTCTATAACCTCTTTGACCGCTACCAAAGATTTGAGTAACATACTCATAGTAAACTCGTTCTTAGACATAGCGGTCCTAAAACGAAGTTCTTATAGAACCTTTGCGAGAGCATTTATTGGGAAGGTAAGATATCTCTTCCACTTTGTAAAATTATTTAAAAATTGTTAAACCCATTAGGGTTTGGTTGGTGAGACTTGTTTAGGAACTTGAAAAATATCGAACATACATATCTCGATAAATATAATTTAAAAAGCATGTATAAAGTTAATATTTGCACATAATTCATAATTAACAATCATTGTAACCTTTTGAAAAACCAATGATGTTAAATACTCGAATAGCCCTAGAGATCACACTCGCAAGCCACTCGGGTGGACGTTTACTCGTGCACCCCTAGACCAAGCTATATACCTAACTCTTTAATTCCAATCCACGCCTAGGTTCTTAAGACGAATGGAATTAATAATTCGATGTCTCTTGACCATGTCACTATTAAAACGCGGGAAGGGACTTCTCAGGAAGTTGTACTGCGGTGACATCTAAGCTTTGACCATTAATTTGACCGAATTAACATCAAATTCTCGAAATTGGCATACTTACGCGAACCATACCGCTTTCAATTTGATTTAATTAGCCATCTTATTTAATTATTATCTTCTAGAGTACTCGTGTTTACTAGGCACGCAAGCCACTCGAGGTGGACGTTTACGGCTTCGCTCCCACTACTCAATAATAATTAAATATTATATTAGAAAACCCATCTCACAAAACTCGTGGTTCAAAAATACAAGCAAGCCACTCAGGTGGACGTTTACTCATATAATTGTTCCACTTTTGTGTAGGGTCCAATTAATGGAGGTCCGATTAAGTGTTTAATATCCAAATTAATGGAATCTAATTAAACATCTAATTTGAAATTGCTTAGTCTTTTTATTCAAAAGGTTTGTTTTTGAATCATGCATATCCACATAATTCCTAAAGCATGCATTTTCTAAACGCACATAATAAAACGTGCTCGCGAAAATTAAAACATGCTTCAATAACGACATAAATCCTATTTACATGCTTTTCTAAGCGCAATTAATCACATAATCGCATGCTAAAGCATAATAAAAAATAAATGCGCAAATAGGAAATTTAAAATCGTTATCGGGCTTTAAAACACGTAATCCCTAACTATTACATTGCCCGATCAAAATACAGATCTTCGAAATCTTGAAAATCTTCGAATCGGAAATTGCGTCGAAAACCGCATCGAACCCGTCGCCGTCGGGGGGCTCGCCATGTGGCGAGACACGTGGCATGCACGCCGCGAAGCCGATCGGCGCCACGTGGCGCCACATCGCCAGAGCGGCCGGGCGGCGTGGCAGCCCACGTCGGCGTCTTCTTCATTAACAAGAAAACGCCGCCGCCGCCGCCGCCGCCGCTCAGAGCCGCGGCGCTACGCGCCGTCGACCGGGGTGGGTGCGCCGCGGCCTTGCCACTCTTCTCGGCCGGCGGCATCGCGGAATCGCGGGCTGGGAGCGCCCGCAGCTGCGCGTTCTGCGCGCTCGCCGCCGCGCGCGGCCGCCGCCTCCCGTCGCCTCCCGCCGCCTCTTCGGTCGTCCCTAAGCCTTCCGGACGTCTCACGGACGTCACGGGCTGTGAAGAACAGCCGCCTGGCGCCGTCACCGCGACGGTTTGCCGCGCGATAAATCTCGCCCCCGCCGCCGCCGACTACGCCGCCTGAATTCTCACTTTCCGAGCCGCGATTCGATCAATTGAAAGAGGGAAAACGTAATTGGAACACTCACGACCACCGGGTAACGGATTCCGGCCGAGATTAGTTCCTCAATTTCCTGAATTTCAAACGATTCGCCGGAACGAATTCATAACGAGCAGCGAACTTCAGACGTCAATTCCAGTCGCATCCGGGATCGGATGATCCCATACAACCTATCAACGCGAAGCTCGTAAGACGAGGATTCCATAGGTCCAAGCCTATCGGAAATCCGACCCCGGAATCGCTGGGAATCGCCACCGCAAAATGCAGCGGAAGCCTAGAAAACTAGGGTTTCCTGGCCAATTTGGGAATTTCTGGACAGCACGACCACTTCTCCTTTCCGATGCTATGCCGGACAAACCAGAAATCGGAATGGGTCGTGCGACCTATCCAGACGAAGCTAACGCGAAGACGAACAAACCTATACGAACGGATCGGAAGGATACTGTAGCACGCGCCCTTACGCGCTGTCGCAAGTCGGCGCCCGTGTTCTGCCAGAAACTAAGTTTTCGCCCTTCCGCTCCGTCGCGCCTCGATTTTCGTGCCAATCGGACCAATTACAGTACAACAAACAGTACAATCACATAGCACATTGATCCTATCAACTACTCGTGGATTTTCTCACGAGAAAAACATTACAACGGGGTCAAAACAGTGGCTCGCAGACCGCCCCAAACACGAAATAGACCGATAACGATGAAATAAATCCTAATTATGCAACAATCGAGCCTAAACCAGGCTCCGATTCCAATTGTAGGAATAATAGGGTTTACAAGAAGGCTACCTTCCTCCTGGTGTGTTGTCGCGGCTCCGATTGTTGCTCCTGTGTCAGATCTTCTGATCTGTGTCCCGGCCTTTTTCTCCCTCTGGGTGGTCAGAGATCTGAAGAAAATAAATTTTTCTCTCTCTCATAAATCACGCCTGGCGTGAATAATTTTATGAATCTCTGTATTCTGTTCTGAACAGAATACTAATATATATAGGCTTCAAAAACCTATATAATATTAATATATTTGCAGCCCATTAATTTAATTATAATCCAATGGGCTTCTATTAAATCGACCCATAATATAATTAATTAATTTATTGGGCTACTAATATTTATCAATTAATTGGCCCGGCCCAATTAATTCCGGATAAATAACATTATTAAATAATGTAAAATACATTAATCCATTAATAATGAATTCGAGAGATAATAAATTACTAGGCAACTAATTGGGCCGGATCGGGGATCCAATACAAGAAATAAAGTCCGTGCCTCCAATTAATTAATTATCCATGTTCAGCCCAGAGCAAAATTAATTAATTAACACAGATTCATTCCACTAGAGAATCCGTGCTGACTTACCCCTTTATCCCAATTTGAGCAAGGGCTTGTATTTTAGACTTAATCGATCTCCGTATTTAAGATAGAAATATCCGTTAATTAATTAAGCTTACTGACTGCTTAAATTAATTAACATCTTGTATTCCTGAGTAGTACCACTCGACCTTATTAACACACCTGAACTTAATCAACCGGCCGGGTTTAGTGTGCTAATCCTTTCGAGTTCCTCAGGGGATATTATCAACCCATTCCTGGGATACGATTGCAAGATACAGACAACCAGCCTGAGCCACAAATGACTACTAACACCCAAGATACGTAGATCCGGTCGCTCATTGGACGTTCACCATAGTAGGTCAAAGTGATAGATAGCCAAATGCACTCGATGAAGTCTTACCAAGCTTAAGATCGGCTAAGTCACCGAGATCTTGGTTCTCCACTAAGGTCGGTTAGGAGAACACATCTCACCGTGATCCTTCAATACACCACCTTAAGTGTACCAAGAAAAGACAAGCACCTAAGACAAGCCACTTCTTATCTAAGCTGCAGCTTAAACCGACAACTTCATCCTTAAGTTGTCTCGTACGTGTTAACTTGTTTATATCTTCTCGGTTCAACCAATTTGTGTTGTCTTCGTGATACCCGACACACCACACAAATCTAACTTTTATACAAGATAAAGGATAACATGTGCAAATATACATATTTATCGAGATAGGAGAATAAAACAAAGTGGTAAGGACAAAAACACATTGTATACAAGCATAAAAGTGCTTCCAAGTATACAAAATCCCAACAATTCTCCCACTTATACTAAAGTAAACTTTTAGTATACAATGTGTCTATATCTCGGCTATCTAGGTACAAACTAGTACCCAGGCTATATCTTAGCTATCTATCCTATCTATCACGACATCTTCTCCCACTTATACAAAAGTTTCGTAGTCCTAAGTGGGGGGCATCTCTACCATCCCTAAGCCACGAACATGCTTCTCGTACGCCGGGAGTGGTAAGCTCTTCGTGAAAGGATTAGCTAGGTTGACTTCGGTTCCAATTTTGTCAATCACCACGTCACCTCGATTTACGAATACTCGTATAATGTGGTACTTCCGGTCTATGTGTTTAAACGCCTTGTGAGATCTAGGTTCCTTAGAATTTGTAATCGCACCCGCATGATCACAATAAATCGTGATCGCCTTAGGCAAATTCCGAACAATATCAAGATCTTGGAGAAAATTCTTGAGCCATCTTGCCTCTTTCGAGGCTTCTGAAGCAGCCACATACTCTGCTTCCATGGTTGAGTCCGCAATGCATTTCTGCTTTGCACTCCTCCATGAAATGGCTCCACCTCCCAAGGTAAACACATAACCCGAGGTAGACTTCTACTCGTCTCTGTCAGCCTAGAAATCCGATTCTGTATAACCCAAAGACACTAGACTGTCTGACTGGTAAACAAGCCTATAATCTCTAGTCCGTTTAAGGTACTTGAGAATATGGTTGACCGCAGTCCAGTGTTCCTTTCCAGGGTTAGACTGATATCTTTAGACCATGCATACAACATGTGAGATATCTGCTCTCGTACAAAGCATCGCATACATGAGGCTACCGACAGCGGAAGCATATGGTACTAGCCTCATACTTTCTATCTCTTCAGGCGTTTTTAGGGCACTGATTCTTGGATAGAAAAATGCCATGTCTGAAAGGTACTGAACCTATCTTGGCATTTTGCATGCTAAAACGAGCAATAACAGTGTCAATGTAGGACACTTGTGACAAGCTTAACATCCTTTTTCTGGCGATCTCGAATAACCTTGATCCCAAGGATGTAAGCAGCTTCACCTAAGTCCTTCATTTGAAACTGCTCGGATAACCACGTCTTTACGTCTGATAACACTTCAACATTATTGCTAATGCGAAGGATGTCATCTAAGTAAAATGCAAGAAACACCACTGATCCGTTAACACAAATACGTTACACACACCTCGTTAGGACAGGATACAAATCCATAGGATTTGACTACTTCGTCGAAAACGCTGGTGCCATAACCGGAAATCTTGCTTAAGTCCATGAATAGAATTCTTAAGCTTCCAAATTAGATGCTCTTCGCCCTCCTTCACATAACCATCGGGTCAGTTTCATGTGGATGTCCCTACCTTTTTCAAGGTGACCGTTTAGGAATGCGGTTTTGACATATATTTGCCAGATATCTAGGTTCATGTGAGCTGATATGGCAAGGAGAATCAGAATGGACTTGATCATTGCTACAGGCGAGAAGGTGTCTTCATAATCGATACCTTCTTTCTGGGTAAAACCCTTCGCCACTAGCCTGGCCTTAAACGCCATGATCTCTTCATTCGGTGCTCTCTCTTTCTCTTGTATACTCACTTACTACCAATAGCATTGCAGCCCTCGGGTAGTTCGGTGATCTCGTATACATCCATATCGATTATGGACTCAAATTTCGAGTCCATGGTGCATCTACATCTCCCATTCGCTTCGTTGTAAGTCCAGGGGATCCACGGTATCTTGTTCATCCGCCGGGAGATAATCAAACGTCTCCCCGGTGAACATACCGATCAGGTGTAAATATCACCCTCCCACTACGTCGAAACAGTGTTAGGAGGCGTGTTAACAGATTGTGCGAGTTACTCGTGGAGTACTATCTTGCACTACTTGGCTGTTCAAGTGGAACTCGACCACCTTGTAATTCTTCAAGGATGATGTCGACTCGAGATTTATGGTTACTAGTGTAATCCTCTTCTAAGAACCGAGCGTTAGGGCTAACAACGATCTTCTCGTTCTTTTAGGATCATAAAAGTATCCACTCTTCGTTTTCTTCGGATGCCCTATGAACAACATCACTTCGAACGTGATTCCAATTTGTCGGCCTGCCTATTCAAAGCACATAAGCGGGATAACCCCAAATCCTTAAGTGGTGCATCTTGGGTTTGTGCCCGCTCCACAACTCGAAAGGGATCTTTTGTACCGACTTGGAAGACACACGATTCAGCAAGTATGTTGCGATCTCTAGGGCATATCCCCAAAAGAAAACTAGCAAAGTTGCATAACTCATCATCGACCGAACCATCTCTAAGAGACTTCGGTTCCTTCTCTCGACACACCATTCCGCCGAGGCGTGCCCGGTCTTTGTCGGTCAGGATGTAATCCCACATTACGTCAAGTAGTCCTTGAACTCATTGGATAGGTATTTCCCACCACGATTAGATCGCAGTATTTTGATTTCTTTACCTAACTTCCTTCTCCACTTCGCCTTGAATTCCTTAAAGGTTTCAAAGCAATCCGACTTGTGGTGAAGAAGGTAAACATATCCATACCTCGAGTAATCGTCGGTAAATGTGACGAAGTACTCATACCCTCCACGAGCTTGTGTAGACATAGACCCACACAAGTCGGAATGTATCAAACTTAATACTACGTGGCTCTATAACCCTTTGCCTTGAAAGGCCTAGTCATCATCTTTCCTTCCAAACAAGGTTTCGCAAGTTGGAAATGGTTCAATCTTGGAGAGACTCCACCTGATCCATATTCCACCAACCTCTAAGTCCTGTTAAGATTGATGTGACCTAGTATTAAGTGCCACGAGATAAGTTTGGTTTACCTTAGAAGACTCTTTCCTCTTCTTAGGATTTGATGATGAGGAAGCAATATTAACGTAACTACGCGGTTTACAAGTAATAGTATATAAAGATCCGTTTAATGGTCCACCACGAGATAAAATCATCGTCTTTCATGATAGAAACTTCACTATCAAAACTTGATTTATAACCATCCATGGTGCAGAGTTTTGAAACGAGAAATAATGTTTCGCCTAAACTTCGAGCACATATTAAACATCTTTAAGTACTAAAACGGAACTATCAAAAGATAGATTTAAATCTCCAATGGCAATTGCGGGAACTTTCAATCCATTGTCCATTGAGACTACCACCTCGCCATTGCTCAATTACCTTTTTCGCAAGAAACCTTGCAAGGTGTAACAAACATTAACTGTTGCCCCGAATCCACTACCCATTCATGGGTAGAAGAGGAAACCGAACGGTTTGATTACAAGAGCGACTCGCGTCTCTTTCGTTTTTGCCTTGACATCCGGATTATAATTCTTCCCTGTGTCCTTTCTTACCATTCTTGAAGAACCTTCCTTTCTCCTTTGACATTTGCATGTTTCCGGTAAGGACCGTCTTCTTACTCCCATTCGCTCTTCTTGAAATGTCCACCCTTTTCGCTCTTTTTACGGTTTCCGCCTTTCGGAGGATTCCTTGAACTACTAGGGATATTCAAGACTTGAGCACTCTTGCCCTTTTCTATAACCTCTTTGACCGCTACCAAAGATTTGAGTAACATACTCATAGTAAACTCGTTCTTAGACATAGCGGTCCTAAAACGAAGTTCTTATAGAACCTTTGCGAGCATTTATTGGGAAGGTAAGATATCTCTTCCACTTTGTAAAATTATTTAAAAATTGTTAAACCCATTAGGGTTTGGTTGGTGAGCCTGTTTAGGAACTTGAAAAATATCGAACATACATATCTCGATAAATATAATTTAAAAAGCATGTATAAAGTTAATATTTGCACATAATTCATAATTAACAATCATTGTAACCTTTTGAAAAACCAATGATGTTAAATACTCGAATAGCCCTAGAGATCACACTCGCAAGCCACTCAAAGTGGACGTTTACTCGTGCACCCCCTAGACCAAGCTATATACCTAACTCTTTAATTCCAATCCACGCCTAGGTTCTTAAGACGAATGGAATTAATAATTCGATGTCTCTTGACCATGTCACTATTAAAACGCGGGAAGGGACTTCTCGGGAAGTTGTACTGCGGTGACATCTAAGCTTTGACCATTAATTTGACCGAATTAACATCAAATTCTCGAAATTGGCATACTTACGCGAACCATACCGCTTTCAATTTGATTTAATTAGCCATCTTATTTAATTATTATCTTCTAGAGTACTCGTGTTTACTAGGCACGCAAGCCACTCAGTGTGGACGTTTACGGCTTCGCTCCCACTACTCAATAATAATTAAATATTATATTAGAAAACCCATCTCACAAAACTCGTGGTTCAAAAATACAAGCAAGCCACTCAGGTGGACGTTTACTCATATAATTGTTCCACTTTGTGTAGGGTCCAATTAATGGAGGTCCGATTAAGTGTTTAATATCCAAATTAATGGAATCTAATTAAACATCTAATTTGAAATTGCTTAGTCTTTTTATTCAAAAGGTTTGTTTTTGAATCATGCATATCCACATAATTCCTAAAGCATGCATTTTCTAAACGCACATAATAAAACGTGCTCGCGAAAATTAAAACATGCTTCAATAACGACATAAATCCTATTTACATGCTTTTCTAAGCGCAATTAATCACATAATCGCATGCTAAAGCATAATAAAAAATAAATGCGCAAATAGGAAATTTAAAATCGTTATCGGGCTTTAAAACACGTAATCCCTAACTATTACATTGCCCGATCAAAATACAAGATCTTCGAAATCTTGAAAATCTTCGAATCGGGAAATTGCGTCGAAAACTGCATCGAACTGTCGTCGTCGGGGCCTGCCATGTGGCAGACACGTGGCATGCACGCTGGCAGGCCAGTCAGCGCCACGTGGCGCCACATCAGCAGACAGGGCTGGCGTGGCAGCCACGTCAGCGTCTTCTTCATTAACAAGAAAACGCCGCCGCCGCCGCCGCCGCCGCCGCTCCGGGCCGCGGCGCTACGCGCCGTCGGCCCGGGGTGGGTGCGCCGCGGCCTTGCCACTCTTCTCCGGCCGGCCGCATCGCGGAATCGCGGTGCAGGAGCGCCGCTTGCTGCGCGTTCTGCGCTCGCTGCGCGCCGCGGCGGCCGCCGCCTCCCGTCGCCTCCCGCCGCCTCTTCGGTCGTCCCCAAGCCTTCCAGGACGTCTCCACGACGTCGGGCTGTGAAGAACAGCCGCTGGCGCCGTCACCGCGACAGTTCCGCGCGATAAATCTCGCCCCGCCGCCGCCGACTACGCCGCCCGAATTCTCACTTTCCGAGCCGCGATTCGATCAATTGAAAGAGGGAAAACGTAATTGGAACACTCACGACCACCGGGTAACGGATTCCGGCCGAGATTAGTTCCTCAATTTCCCGAATTTCAAACGATTCGCCGGAACGAATTCATAACGAGCAGCGAACTTCGGACGTCAATTCCGGTCGCATCCGGGATCGAGATGATCCCATACAACCTATCAACGCGAAGCTCGTAAGACGAGGATTCCATAGGTCCAAGCCTATCGGAAATCCGACCCCGGAATCGCTGGGAATCGCCACCGCAAAATGCAGCGGAAGCCTAGAAAACTAGGGTTTCCTGGCCAATTTGGGAATTTCTGGACAGCACGACCACTTCTCCTTTCCGATGCTATGCCGGACAAACCAGAAATCGGAATGGGTCGTGCGACCTATCCAGACGAAGCTAACGCGAAGACGAACAAACCTATCCGAACGGATCGGAAGGATACTGTAGCACGCGCCCTTACGCGCTGTCGCAAGTCGGCGCCCGTGTTCTGCCAGAAACTAAGTTTTCGCCCTTCCGCTCCGTCGCGCCTCGATTTTCGTGCCAATCGGACCAATTACAGTACAACAAACAGTACAATCACATAGCACATTGATCCTATCAACTACTCGTGGATTTTCTCACGAGAAAAACATTACAACGGGGTCAAAACAGTGGCTCGCAGACCGCCCCAAACACGAAATAGACCGATAACGACGAAATAAATCCTAAATATGCAACAATCAGAGCCTAAACCAGGCTCTGATTCCAATTGTAGGAATAATAGGGTTTACAGTAAGGCTACCTTCCTCCTGGTGTGTTGTCGCGGCTCCGATTGTTGCTCCTGTGTCAGATCTTCTGATCTGTGTCCCGGCCTTTTTCTCCCTCTGGGTGGTCAGAGATCTGAAGAAAATAAATTTTTCTCTCTCTCATAAATCACGCCTGGCGTGAATAATTTTATGAATCTCTGTATTCTGTTCTGAACAGAATACTAATATATATAGGCTTCAAAAACCTATATAATATTAATATATTTGCAGCCCATTAATTTAATTATAATCCAATGGGCTTCTATTAAATCAGCCCATAATATAATTAATTAATTTATTGGGCTACTAATATTTATCAATTAATTGGCCCAGCCAATTAATTCCAGATAAATAACATTATTAAATAATGAAAAATACATTAATCCATTAATAATGAATTCGAGAGATAATAAATTACTAGGCAACTAATTGGGCCGGATCGGGGATCCAATACAAGAAATAAAGTCGGGCCTCCAATTAATTAATTATCCATGTTCAAGTTTGAGCAAAATTAATTAATTAACACGGATTCATTCCACTAGAGAATCCGTGCCGACTTACCCCTTTATCCCAATTTGAGCAAGGGCTTGTATTTTAGACTTAATCGATCTCCGTATTTAAGATAGAAATATCCGTTAATTAATTAAGCTTACCGATCGCTTAAATTAATTAACATCTTGTATTCCTGAGTAGTACCACTCGACCTTATTAACACACCCGAACTTAATCAACCGGCCGGGTTTAGTGTGCTAATCCTTTCGAGTTCCTCGGGGGATATTATCAACCCATTCCCGGGATACGGCCGCAAGATACGGACAACCGACCTGAGCCACAAATGACTACTAACACCCAAGATACGTAGATCCGGTCGCTCATTGGACGTTCACCATAGTAGGTCAAAGTGATAGATAGCCAAATGCACTCGGTGAAGTCTTACCAAGCTTAAGATCGGCTAAGTCACCGAGATCTTGGTTCTCCACTAAGGTCAGTTAGGAGAACACATCTCATTGTGATCCTTCAATACACCACCTTAAGTGTACCGGTAAAGACAAGCGGCTAAGACAAGCCACTTCTTATCTAAAGCTGCAGCTTAAACCGACAACTTCATCCTTAAGTTGTCTCGGTACGTGTTAAGCTTGTTTATATCTTGTCAGTTCAACCAATTTGTGGTGTCTTCTGTGATACCCGACACACCACACAAATCTAACTTTTATACAAGATAAAGGATAACATGTGCAAATATACATATTTATCCGATAGGAGAATAAAACAGTGGTAAGGACAAAAACACATTGTATACAAGCATAAAAGTGCTTCCAGTATACAAAATCCCAACAGTGGGATGGGTTTGAATTTCTTCTTCATCTGCCTCATCATCCCAACAATACTGGATCTTTTCTATTTCATCATTCAGCTTGAGATCTTGTAGCTTGCTGCTGACATCTTCAGTATTTGTCTTGTCCAATTTCCTGTTCTCAGAGGTAAATTCATTAGATACAACATGAGGGCTTTCCTCCATGCAAAGGGTCCAGTAGTTAAAGACCCTGAAGGCTTTACTGGCTCTGGAGTATCCTAAGAACACTCCTTGATCAGACTTGCTATCAAAGACCTTTAACTGATCCTTTCCATTATTATGGATAAAGCAAGGACAACCAAAGATTTGAAAATGAGAAATAGAAGGAATTCTCCCTTTCAATTGTTCATATGGTGTCTTCTTATGTTGCTTTGTCAGTAGTGAGCGGTTCTGAGTATAACAGGCGGTGTCAGTAGCATCGGCCCAGAACTTCGAGGGTAATCCAGAGCCTGGTAGGAGCATTCTTGTGCTTCTTTTAATGTTCTGTTCTTCCGTTCAGCAAGACCGTTCTGCTGGAGTGTGTGAGCTGCTGAAGTCTAGTGTCGAATCCCCTTAGTATCGCATTACTCTTTGATGATTGAGTTGAGAAATTCAGTCCTTCTATCCGAGAGTATCCTCTGAATCTTTACTTCCCTTTCTAGACTGAGTTTGTTCGACAGTATAGGTAACTCATTCTTGACATCAGATTTGTTGGCTATGAAAATGCCCCACGTATATTTTGAATAATCATCAATAACGACGAGGGCCTACTTCTTTCCTCTTATAGTCACTAGAGTGACTGGCCCAAATAAGTCCATGTGCAGCAGGTGAAGGATTCCATCTAGGGAAGGTGACGGAATAGGTGGAATGCTTAACTTTGTCTGCTTACCCTTCATGCATGCTTCATAATTTTTGTCTTGACTGAATAATTCGTTAGGTAGTCCTCTGACTTTTGAGTCCCTAGCCAGCTTGTTCATTGCCTTGAAATTCAGATAACTGAGCTTTTTATGCCACAACCACCCTGTTTCGTCACTAGAATTCGTCTGGGCAAGCAAGCAAGCTTCAGGTTCGCCGGTATTCCAATTTGCAATGTAGATATTCTCCCTTTGCGAATTTGATAACACTGGTTCCCTGTAGATTTATCAAGAACATCACAGAGACCAGCATCAAGGGTAACTCTGTTAAGGTTATCACATAATTAACTAACAAAAAGGAGATCATGTTGAAGTCCTTCAACATATGTTACTCTTGGAACTGAAGCAATCCCAATGTTCAGCGTTTCATATCCCCTTGTGTAGCCTTTTGAGTTGTCACCGAACTCAATTCTGGGACCTTCCTCTTTTACATAGTTGGTCAACAGGCTCTTCTAATAATTCATGTACCTCGAGCAGCCGTTGTCCACGATCCAAGGGTACTTATGCACCTGCAAAACAAAAATAGATTTAGGTACCCTTTTGGTTCAGTTTGGGTCCTTAAGCGCTAGTTGGTGGTTTCGCAATCCAAATATGTCTTGCGACCTTGGGGGTCTTAGACTTCTTCTTATTCTTGTTGTCAGTACTTCTCTCCACTGAACTTGGAGGTGTTGACTTCTTGGCAGTTTTGGGTTCATGAGCTTTCTTCTTCTGACTCTTCGTGCTCTTCCTTACTGTCGGATCATTATAGTAGGAACCATATTGTGCAGGATACGTCCATTCTGGTTCACCATACTGCTCTGCCAACCTGACCTTCTTGGTTCCCCCTGAGTTTGATCGTGGTGATCTGGGGCTAGAACATATGGTCAATTGCTTCTTGTAGCTCGGCTGAGATGCTTGGGTCTTTTGTTTATTCTTTGCCTGAGGGGTGATTGGTTTAGCAGCTTGAATTCCCCCTTTGACAAACCGTTTAGCCAGCTTTTTTTAGCCTTTTGAAGTTGAGGTGGATGCTTCATATGTGTAGCCAAGTCCTTACATGACGGAGAATGGCCTCTGAGCTCTAAGCTCTGCTCTGTCATCACTCTTCACCATACTTCATCACTCTTCCTGAGTGACTCATAATCCTTCTGAACTTCTGCGAGCTTCTGACTGAACCTAGCTATCTCAGTATCTTTCTCAGAATTGTCCTTGGTCAGGACTAAAATTCGAGTTTCTTGATTTTGAGACTTAGTCAAGGGAGATTTGATCTCTTCCTTTTATCTCTTCACAAGAATTTCTGAATCAGTAAGGACCTGACAATCAGAAAAAAGTCTCTGATTCTTAGCTTTTACCTGTACCAAATCCTAAACTGTTATACTGAACTCCCTGCTCAACTGAGTTTGCTCCTCTAGCAAATCTTTATACTCAGTGAAGAGTTTCTCAGTGAAGAGGAGGTTATATTCAGTTTAGAGTTTACCTCACCTCTTCTCCAGCCATAAGGCAGTGTTCAGTTGATGTATTAGGATTTGATTCTCCGACCTCAACAACCACGAATGTAGCTTCATCTTCAGAAGAGTACACGAATGTATCTTCCTTGACTGAGTCGTCGGATAGCACTCCGGCAATATAGGCCTGCCTCTTCCGAGAAAATTTGTCTCTTTTGGCCTGCCGTTCAACTCGTTGTGCAGCTGAGAGCTCCGGACAATCGTACTGGTAGTTTCCGTTCTTTTTGCAGTTATAGCACACAGACGTCCTACCACCCTTTCTAGATGTCGTTGGATGGATTCACTGTAGTCTCCGTATCTCCGAGAAGGTTTAGATTCTTTTTTCTTTTTATGATTATCTTTCTTACCTAAAGAAGATTCTTTGTGGTATTTCTTCAGCTTTCTGACTCTGTCCTTATCCCTCAGTAGTTGATTTTTGTACTGTAGTTGCGACTGACTTGCTTGCTGAACTGGGGCTACCTCCAGATGTGCTGACTGTTGCTTTCAAAGCATAATCGATTGGGGTGTCAGCTGGAGTGCTTACGCTTCTCTGGGGTAGACTGTGCTCGAACTCCTCTGTCTTTAATTATGAAAAGATAACATAAGGAGTTAAATCATTTAGATCAAAGCAACGTAAGTAGCAAAAGAGAGCCACTTCAGTCGAGGGAGCACTCTTAAGATCTTGGTGTTCATCTCTTTGTTGGTAAAAGTCTTCCCCAACCCATTGATGACATTGATTTGGTTTGTGAATCTGACGCTAAGCTCGTCAATGGATTCATTGGGTTGCATGGCAACAGTCTCGAACTTTTGATGCTCCAACTCGAGGTTGTTTTCTTTGATCTTCGGGGTTACTTGGCTCAGTACAGCCAGGGCATTCCAAAAGTTCTTTTGTCATCTTGCAATCTTCCACTCTATAGAGGTGTGAATCACTGAGCGTAGTCAGGATTGCATTCTGTGCAACTCGTTCCAAGTTCTGCAATTTTTTCTCTTCAGGCGTGAAGACAGCTTTATCTTTGGGAACCTTTGGCCAAATTTTTGCACCTACACCTCCCATAGTAGCAAATTCAACATTGTCGATCATGGGAATGATTGGTCCTATCTCGACGACATCATCCATGCTGTCGTGCAGCGATGTAAGTTGCACCTCAATTCTGACACGCCATACCGTATAGTTCTCTACAGAGAATATCGGTACAATCCTAATACCTGACATATTAGACATGTTAAACAAATAGTATAAGGGTGAATAAAGAGATGCTCGTGCAGTGAAAACGTTTTATAGGATCAGCTCGCGTAGACTAATAAGTTCTCAAAACGATAATCATAAGAAAACCGCTCTGAGTTTGCTCAAACGCGAAGCTTAGTCTTGGACTAAGTTTGCTACTGAATGGATTCAGTTGCCAGTTAAGCCTTCTGATTGCGGGGAAGAGTGATTCAACGACTGAACTCGTTCTACTTACTGATGTCAGTACTGAGAAATTCAGTAGATGAATGTTGTGGAATAGTGTAGTTCCGGTTTTAGTTCGTCTCTTTGAAAAGCGTTTTATGCAAACAAAATCAATTTTGCCTAGTTCACTTTTAAAGTTGTTTTGCTGAAATAATAATTTTGCAAACAGTTTAAACACAAATGCAATCAAATAGTAAATGACACGAGCAATTTTTAATGTGGTTCGGATATGCAAGCCTCAGTATGGTTTCTGTGCACTGGACAGAACCTTCTAAGTTATAGTCCTTAGCGACTTTACAAACTCAAACATAAGATTGAAGGGGATTTATCTCCAACAATGAATGAGTTCTTAGAATAAGAACAATTCACTAAACTGAACTCCTTCAAAAGTTCTAAGCTTAAGATCTACTCTTTTTTTCTCACTTTTCTCTCTATCTCTCTTCTCTCTCTCTCTCTCTCTCTCTCTCTCTCTCTCTCTCGAACTCCTGCTACATTTGGATCTACGTTTAGTCTTCCTCTTCGGGCTCATAATAGCGACCCAAAAACTTGGATTTTTGCTCATTCTGATTTTGAGTTGGGGTGTTGGATACATCTTCACAGTTGCATCATCTGCGAATGTCAGGTTCTCTTTGGGCTCCTCTCTACCTTTCCATTGTCTATAGAAAGTCTACTTGGGCGCAACGTCATGGTTTGTGGGCTCACATTCGCAGTATCTCTAAGTCTATGGAGGATTTACCGTGGCTTTTTGGAGGTGACTTCAACACTTTCATGTCTGCTGATGAGAGACAGGGGAGTTTCGCTAGGTGTCATTTGGATATAGACGATATGGTGGATGCCGTGGCAGATTGTCAGCTGATTGATCGGGGCTTTGAGGGCTCTTCTTTTACGTGGTATGGGAGGGGATCTTTGAGTGGCTTGGTTCGGTTCTTCTTGGAGAGTTCTGGGATAGAGTCTTTGCCAAGACCCGTGTGGTGCATCTTTCGAGGTCCGTCTCGGATCATTGCCCTCAATTGATTCGATGTGAGATTTCTGCTGAGAGGCCAAGATCTTCTTTCCACTTTTAGCGCATGTGGATTAGGCATCGTACCTTCTTTCCAGAGATTCGGCAGGTTTGGCTGGAGGTTACTAGCTTTCATGGGATGAGGAACTTGTAGCCTAAGTTGAAGTGGGTGAAGGCTTTTCTTAAGACTTGGAACAAGAAGGTCTTCGGGGATGTGTTCATCACTTTGAGGATTGTGGAGGCGGCTATGGGTACAGCTCTTGCTGCTTATGAGGCAAATCCTTCGGCTTCGACTCGGATTGAGGTTAATCGATGTGTGGCTGAGTTTGTACTTCGCACGCGGGTGGAAACGGATTTATGGTGGCAGAAGGCGGCTATTAAGTGGGTAGTGGACGGGGAACAGAACAATCGATTTTTTCAAGGATGGTTAAAGCAGAAGTGGATCCGATCTCACATCCATTCCATTGATGACCACGGCTATGTTTTGACTTCTGATTATGAGTTTAGGGACTCGGTTGTAGAGTTGTACAAGCGGTTTCTTAGTTCTTCAAAGGGACTAGTCTGATTTATAGATTCTTGATCAGCTGCTCGTGGGTTGAGGCAAGGTGACCCCCTATCTCCTTTTATATTTATCCTTGCTGCTGATTACCTCTCACGGTCTTTGAAACGGCTCTTTGAGAGATGGCTTGATATGCGATATGGGGTGAGGCGTCTGGCTTTCCATATCTCGCTTCTTTCATATGCGGATGGTATCATCGCTGGAGCACGCCGCTCTACTTTGACCAGGCTGATGGGTTGTCTTACTCAGTATTCTAGGTTTCGGGTTAGATGATCAATCAGGGTAAGAGTAATTTTTTCATTCATGAGCCACATGTTTTGCGGTTACAGACTATGATTGAGCATACTACAGGGTTTCGGAGGAGGAGCTTTACTTTCACCTATCTAGGGGTTCTGATATATCGGGGTTTCTTGAGGCCGACTGCCTTTGCTGATATTAGGGCGAAGATGAGTGCTCGATTAAATAGTTGGTCGCATCACCATCTTTCCTTTGGCAGTCGTCTTGCCTTGATTAGGAGCACACTATCTACTATCCCACTGCATGTGCTCTAGGTTTTAGAGCCCAGTCGTGAATTTGTTCACGGGCTTGAGCAGATGATTGCTAGGTTTTTCTGGCGCTCATCTGAGGAGGGTCCGGTATACATTGGTTAGCTTGGGAGGATGTTTACCTGCCTCGGGATTAGGGAGGTCTTGTTCTACGCTGGCTATCAGATGTTATGGCAGCTTTTAGGTATAAGTTATGGTGGCGGTTCCAGGACAAGGATTCTCTGTGGGCTCGCTTCATGTGGGCTAAGTATTGCTCTAGTACTTACCCACTGATTAGAGGTCGTCTTTGGGAAAGGTCGAGTCGTATTTGGAGGTGCTTGGTGAAGAGTTCATTCGTTGGTCTGTGGGTAGCTGCAGAATTAGTTTTGGGCATGATAGATGGGTTGCTGACGAACCTTTGTCTTCCTTTGCTCATCCTTGTGCAGTTTTACTCCATATCCAGGTACGCAATTATTATCATGATCATTTGCATACATGGTTGCATGGCTACTTATTGCATTTGCGTGATACTTTTCACTTGCCTTTTGGGTGGGTGGTTGACATCCTCCGGACTCCTGTGATGTGGGATGAACCTGACGTGCTGCGATAGACTCTCACGCCATACGGTGAGTTCACTTTTACCTCTGCATGGCATCAGGTGAGGCGGAGGGGGGACAAACGGGCTATCTGATGTCGGCGTGTTCTGTTTTCCTTTGGAGTTGTTGCGTAGGAGGTTGCCAGTGGATGTTCATAGATAGAGGCGGAGTAGTCATCTTGCGTCTGTGTGTGTGTGTTGTTCTGGTGATTTGCGTGCGATCGAGTCGTTTGAGCATTTATTTTTGTGGGGTGCGTTGGCAAGAACCGTTTGGAGTCATTTGTCTTCTTGGTTTCCCTATGCACACACGAGCACTAACTTTGCACTTAGATTAGAGCACTGGTGGTCATCCCTTTCGAGGGCCTCCGCAACTCATATCTCGTTCATTGTTCTGTGCTTCATAGTTTGGCAGCTTTGGCAAGGAAGGAACGATGCTATCTTTAGTGGCGTTCCTTGTCGGCCCGACTCCATCATTGGGTAGGTGGAGTGGGAGCTCAGGTTACTTGTGGCGGCCTGGAGTATTCTTCCAGATTAGTGGGAAGGTGCTACGCCCAAGGTTCCTTTCATGCCACCGGATCCTCCAATCCCTCGGGTCTAACGGTCTACGATGGTTCGGTGGTTACCCCCTGAGGCACCTTGGGTGAAGCTTGATACAGATGATTCTTTTGAGGAGGTGACCGGATTGGCAACAGGCGGCGGGTTGGTTAAGGATCACAGAGCCAGCTGCTTACGGCTTTTTGTCTTCCGATTGTGGCATCTTCTAGCTTTGAGGCTAAATTCTTAGGTCTTCATCCGGGCAGCTTGCTAGCGGTTCAGTACTTGTCTTACATTTGGATAGAGATGGATGCAGCTGCCGTGAACACTTTTCTTTCTGCAGGACGTCAGGGCCCCCCACTATGAGGCACACTGCTTCGAGGATACGACACCTTCTTCCTTGATGCCGAGTCTGTTTCTCTCACATTCACAGAGAGGGGAACTAGCCGGCGGATTACTTAGCTCGTCAGGGGGATCAGACAGCAGAACTTACCTTATTTGACTCTTTGATAGCTCCATTTTTTTTGCAGTCTTTGGTTAGGATGGATCAGCTGGGATATTCTAACTTCTGATTTCGGTATCGCCCTCCTTGAGATTGAGGTTGTTTCTATCTTTCAACAGTTATTGAGATTTATGTTGTTTTAGACTTCTTAGCTTTTTTTTGCTGTTTGTTTTGGACTTTTCGTTTTGCTTTTGGTTTGGATTTTCTTTTCGGGAGAGGTCCCTATTTGACCCTTTCCTCATGTTGTACTTTTGATCTTTATGATATGGCAAGTAAATTCTCTCTCTCTCTCTCTCTCTCTCTCTCTCTCTCTCTCTCTCTCTCTCTCTCTCTCTCTCTCTCTCTCTCTCTCTCTCTCTCTTTGAACTTGTCTCTTACACTCAACAAATATGTCCCTTTTCCGGCCTTTTGTCCAGCCAAATTTTATGAATGTTAACCGTTTTTGCTTATTTGTGTGATTATGCATGTGTTTTATGTTGTTTTGTCCTATTGATTTGTGTTTTTCCTTTGTTCCTGTTTGCGGTAAATTTTTCAGATTGTGTAGGTATGCTTGTATGCGTGTGCTTGTGTTTTGGTCGTTGTTGGGTATGGTGGTTGTTAAATTGTGCAGGCACTGGGGCTGTGCTGGCGGTGGTGGTGTCCCTAGGGTTAGGGTTTGGTGTGCGGCGAAATTTTTTTGGGCAAAGCTTTGCCATTTTAGCGCAGGAAGTTGGCTAGGGTTAGGGTTTGTTCATGGCAGACCCACCTGGGGATAGAGTGGAGGACGTTGGTGGTGGTAGAAGTTTGAGAAAGCGGCATGATTCGAAGAACAAAACTGATACTAGGTTGGCGGCTAAGGCTCTGCCAAACAGGAAGAAAAAAGTGTCGCTGATTCCAATGGCTGGCCGGACAACCGGGGATATGGACGAATTTGCTCAAGACGACTTGCTGCAGGATGATAGTTTCTATAGGTATTTTGAGTAGCAGCCACCTGTTATTATCTCGGACCATGTACCCAAGAATTGAGAGTTAATGATGGCTGAATCTTCAAAAAAACCAACGGTGGTGGAGGTTGTCGGTTGTTCAGCGCCGCCTTCTCCCAGGGTTGGAGTTGTGCCACTTTCGGATGATTTGGTAAGTAAATTATTACCTTCTTCACCCAAAATTATCTCTACCCATCATTGGCCGAAAATTGCTGATATTTCCAAAGATAATCATATCCCAAATCATATCATAAATTCTGATCTTGATTTAAATTTAAAAATATCTTCTAATCCAAATTTTTCCTCCCTCCCTTACATGGATTCGAACCTACAACCTCCTGCATCCTATTACACGCCTCTAACCCCCTTTTATTAATAATTCCACTTCTCGACCTTGCTTGACTTCACACCCCCCACCTCAACCATCCTCACCCTCTCTTTCTCTCCCAGACCAAAATCCTAATGAAGCTGCCAGCATGCAAGGTGGCACTGATGCCATACATTCTACTTATTTGGCTGTGAATCAGCACTTTCGTCATACATTTTACTTCCGCTGCTGATCTCACTCCAGCAGAATCATCTCGATCTAGACGGGCCAAAAAGAGGCCTCATCATGTTATAATAGGATCACGCATTGGAAAAGGAAATGACAATCCTTAACGTCAGGCTGCATTTTCTAATAATCTCACTCATACTGCTGATCCTAAAACGGCTGGATCCAATGGTCAACCTTCGGATAATGAATGGCACAAAGTTGATGGTGGTGGTGCGGCGTTCCTTAAGGAGACCCGTAGAGGATTCACATTTCCTCATGATGTTATGCAACTGGGCTCAATTAGCTCTCGTGATGGTAAGCCATGTTTAAGTTTTTCCGAAGCTGATACTGATTATTTTGCAGGTCAGATTGGACAAGCTCTGGTAGGAAAGTTCTCAAATCTCGTCCCTCGCCCACATCACATCACGACGGCATTCGCCAATCTGAAACTCAAGGGTGAGATTTCGTGGAAGTTTTCAATGCTAGGGATATATTTATTAGGGTTTCTCATTCCGAAGATTATGCTCGATTACTTGTTGGTGTTCACAATATGCCTATGTGGTAGATAGAGGGTTGCCCCATACGTGTGTTTAAGTGGACTCCAAATTTTTTGCCTTCTATTGAAACTCCCATAGTTGCTATATGGAGTAATTCATCTGCCTTACCTGTGCATTTATAAGAAAATCATGCATTGCATCATATTCGTTCTCTGCTTGGCTCACCCATATAGATTGATCATGCTAGTGCGACTATGGAGAAGATTGATCATGCTAGTGCGACTATGGAGAAGATTCAGTTTGCGAGGATTTGTGTTGAGGTTGATGTTTCCAAACCTGTTTTGGAGGAATTTTCTTTGGAGATTTGTGGTAAGCCAATGACACAGAAGGTGGTTTGGGACCATATCCCAAAGTGTTGTTCAGAGTACAAGCATATTGACCACTTTGGGGATTCCCGAAGCCTCCGAAGATATTCTAAACAGCCTTCTACGTTTCCTTCATCTTCCTAGCCTTCGACCTTAGGTGTTAAAGGTGGGAGATTGGATTTTATTCCTAGAGGAAGGATTCTGGCTTAGAGGCCGGTTCGGCGAGGCAACCAGCCTCACTCCGGGGATCAGCCTCGGTAGCCTTCCCCATCTAGGCGTGATATTGTGACTTCTTTTGGGTCGTCACAACCCGTCCTTGGTGATTTTGTACAAGTTATCAGAAAGAAGCGGCGGACCAATGGTAAGGGTTCACAATCTTCTATTGGGAACAGGTACCAAGTACTACAGTTGGTTGATGAGAATGCGGAGGTGGTGGTTGTGGGCCCTCAATCCGCTTTGACTCAAAGTGATGCAATTGGAGAGGAGTTCTGATAGTACACCTTTGGATTCATCTCTGTTTGGCGGAACTGATCTGATGATTAATGGTGGAGAGAGGGTTGATGGTCACTTAGTCGGGCCTTCTGATGATTCAATGATGGATGATGCGGCCTCTATCCCTGTCAATGAGGTTTCCCCATGTCAGTGAACTTCATGATTTGGAACGTCCGCGGGATTGCCAATCTCGTCACCTAGGATGTTCTTCGAGGATATATTAATCGGGAGAGATTGTCTTTTATTGCTGTGATTGAGCATGTGACTGATCTGGATCCCGCTACATATGGATCTATGTTTAGTCTTCCTCCTCGGGCCCATAATAGCAACTCGCAGACTTGGATTTTCGCTCATTCTGATTTTTAGTTGGAGGTGTTAGATAGATCTTCAAAGTTGCTTTATCTGCGATTATCGGGTCCGCTTCTTCGGGCTCCTATTTACCTTTCTATTGTTTATGGAAAGTGTAGTAGAGCGCAGTGACATGGTTTGTGGGCTCATCTTCGCGGTATTTTCCGAGTCTATGGAGAATTTGCCTTGGCTTGTGTGAGGTGACTTCAACACATTTATGTCGGATGAAGAGAAACAGGGGAGTTCCACTAGGGGTCATTTGGAGATGGATGACATGGTGGATGCCGTGGCAAATTGTCAGCTGATTGATTCGGGTTTTGAGGGCTCTTCTTTTATGTGGCATGGGAGAGTGTCTTTGCCAAGGCGTATGTGGCAAGTCTTTGAGCGACTTGATCGGGTTCTTCTTGGTGAGTTCTGGGAGAGTGTCTTTACCAAGACACGTGTGGTGCATCTTTTGAGGTCAGTCTCGGATCATTCCCCTCTACTGATTCGGTGTTAGATTTCAGCTAAAAGGCCGAGGACTTACTTTCGTTTTCAGAACATGTGGAATAGGCATCATACCTTCCTTCCGGAGATTCGGCGGGTTTGGCAGGAGGCTACTAGCTTTCATGGGATGATGAACTTACAGCTTAAGTTGAACCGGGTGAAGGCTTTTCTTAAGGCTTGGAACAAGGAGGTCTTCGGGGATTTGTTCAACAGTTTGAGGAATGCGGAGGCGGCTATGGGTTCTGCTCAGGCTGCTTATGAGGTATTTCCTTCGGCTTTGAATAAGGCTGAGTTTAATTGGTGTGTCGCTGAGTTTGTACTTCGCACACAGGTGGAGGCAGATTTCTTGAGACGGCTATTAGGTCGGCTGTGGAGGGGGAACGGAACAATCAATTATTCCAGGGATGGGTAAAGCAGAAAAGGGTCCGGTCTCACATCCATTCCATTGATGACCATGGCCGGTTTTGACCTCTAAATTTGAGATTAGGGACTCGGTTGTAGAGTTCTTCAAGCGGTTGCTTACCTTTAATATCGGACCTTTACAAGACTGATTTCGAGATTCTTGATCAGCTACCTTAGGATGTTAACTTGGATGGCCTATGTGTGGTTCCTGAGATGGAGGAGGTTCGTGCAGCTGTGTTTGGCATTTGTGCGGACAGTACTTCTGGTCCCGATGGTTTCTCTTCCCTCTACTTTCAGCATTATTGGGAGATTGTTCGGGAGGATGTTGTTGATGTTGTTCGGGATTTCTTTGGTGGTGCTTATATGCTTCGGGCTTGGAAAGATTTTTGGCTGAACGCGCGGGCTTGGATAGAGTTACTGCAACTTCTATCATTTTATTGCCAAAGAAGCCGAACGGGCGGGCTTGGACAAATTTTCGGCGGAACGCGCGGGCTTGATGATGCAGCTGTCTTTGGCATTTGTGCGGACAGTTTTACTGCGACTTCTATCATTTTATTGCCAAAGAAGCTGAACGGGCGGGCTTGGACAGATTTTTGGTCCATTAGTTTGTGCAATGTTATTAACAAGATCATTACCAAGTTGCTCACTTTGAGATTAGCTCCCTTATTGCCTTTGGTGGTGGCGCCTAATCAGAGCGACTTTGTCAGTGGTCGTCTTATTAGTGATAATGCACCTCTTGCTTAGGAGCTTGTTCATGATCTGCCTAAGTGTCAGAGGATCTCGAACTTAGTCGTTAAGCTGGATAGCGCTAAGGCGTATGATCGGGTCCAGTGGCCTTTTCTGTTGTGGATTTTAGGGCGCATGGGGTTTCCTTCTATGTGGATTAACATGATTGGGCGTTGCACTCAGAATTACTGGTTCTCGGTGATGATGAATGGTGCCCCCGCGGGCTTCTTTCCAACTACCCGTAGGTTGAGGCAGGGTGACCCCCTATCTCCTTCTTTATTTTTCCTTGCTACTGATTACCTCTCACGGTCGTTGAACGGGCTCTTTGAGATATGGAATGATCTGGATATGGGGTGAGGCGTCCGGTATTCCACATCTCACATCTTTCATATGCAGATGATATCATCATATTCACTGGAGCACACCGCACTACTTTGACGAGGCTAATCGGTTTTCTTGCCCACTATTCTGGGGTTTCGGGCCAGATGATCAATCAGGGGAAGAGTGATTTCTTCATTCATAAGCCGCATGTGTTGCGGTTGCAGATTATGATTGAGCAAAGGAGCTTTCCTTTCACCTATCTGGGGGTTTCGATATATCGGGGCTTCTTGAGGCCGACTGCTCTTACTGATCTTAGGGCGAAGAAAAGTGCTCGCTTACATAGTTGGTCGCATCGCCATCTTTCCTTTGGCGGTCGTCTTGCCTTGATTAAGAGCACATTGCTACTATCCCACTGCATGTGCTCCTACTCTGCACACCCAACACTCCTATTTATAAGAGAACTTTCTCCTTGGTTTCTTCTCATGTCTGATGTCGGAGTGCATAGGAAATTTACAAAGATTTTTCGCAGTTAACTTTCCTGAGTTCCTCGTCCCACAACGAAAAATAACTAAACTTTATGCACAAAAAGATTATATAAATACATGCGCTCTCCTTATTGTTGACCAGCAGCCTGAAGCCTCGAATCTTTTATGTAATTGAGGCTATGAATATCTGCTATTTTTTGTATGAGTTTCTAATTCATTTATCAAACGAATAATGTTAAAAAAAGTTCTAGCAACAGATAGAAAACCAGGCTGAGAATCAGTTTAAAAACTCAGTTACAGTATTAATCGAAATCGAACCGGTCGGTTATTATCTATCCGAATAACCGACCAGTTTTGGATGTGGTTAGTAGTTTTACCTTACTATTGGTTACAGTTAACCGAACCGATTCCCACCCTTAATATTTGTTACAACACAAGCAAGATATTCTAGAAGTTGTCTGAATGGAAAGAAATCCAAGTGAATGGATAGAAAATGAATTCTACTTTTTATTTACAGAGACAGACAAATAAATGATTCAAAAAATGAAAAGTTTTTGTTCTTTTACAAATCGTTTGAGTCTGTATAGGTAGACAAATATTCTTTTCAGAGTAGGTTTGGTTTAGATTAAGTTGGCTGAGTTCAATCACGTCGACTGAACTCAGGTCAGGACATGATCTTTAGTATGTATCTATCTTTGCCGGATTGAAGTATGAGCTACGAAGCGCAGGTCGAAGTGGATAGTCAATGGAACAGCCAACAACCAAATCAAGGTTGACTAACAGTAGAGCGCCATATCAGTCCTAATCTATGAGGGACAAAACAATACCTATTGACCTACAAAAAGCAAGTTGGAAAAAAAAGAGATGGGAAGGGCAAAAAGCACACATGGACCCAAGAGTCAACCTCGCAAAGAACCCCAAAGGGAAAGGCTGGCTCAAACCCAAAAGTTTGAAGGGGAAGTGCTACAACTGTGGCAAGACCGGCCACATGTCCAAGGAATGTCGTAAGCCGAAGAAGAAGAGGGCTCGTCAAGCCAACAAGTTTGAGAACCTAACCGAGGATGACCTTACGGCCGTTATCACCGAAGAAGTGAATGTCGTGGAGAATCAAGGGAAGTGGTACATTAATACCGCTACCATGGTTATGGTTGGTTATGGTTCTGAGGTGCTAAGGTTGACCTCCGGGAAGAACCTTACTCTTAGAGAGGTGCTGCACGTCCCAGATATCTGCAAGAATTTGATGTCCGGCTTTGTGCAAGTCAAGAGAGGCTTTATACTAGTGTTTGAGTCTAACAAGTTTATTCTGCCAAAGTTTGGTATGTTTTTAGGAAAAGGTTACCTATTTGAGGGCCTTTTTATGTTAAGTGTAATGGCAATTCGCCAAGAGCCCAATGAGGGCAAAAAAAATAAGAATGAAGCTACTTCCTCCTACTTGACTGAGTGTTCTGATTTATGGCATTATAGATATTAGGAAATGTTAATCTAAATGCTATAAAAAGATTAGTTAATCTTGATCAACTTAAAGTAAATGAGTTTAACAAAAACAAGTGTGAAATTTATGTTGAAGCAAAGATGGCTAACTCACCATTTCAATCTGTAGAAAGAAACACTAAACCTCTAGAACTTATTCATACTGACATATGTGACTTAAACTTTGTACAAACTAGAGATGGAAAAAAGTATTCTATTACTTTTATTGATTACTGCACTAAATATTGTACTCTTTATCTTTTAAGGAGTAAAAATGACGCGATTGCTTTAATTAATATCAAAGCAGAAGCCGAAAACCAACTTGACTGTAAAATCAAAATGGTAGAAAGTAATAGAGGTGGGGAGTATGTAGACCCCATTGAAGAGTTGTGTAAGTCAAGTGGTATAATTCATCAAACTACTGCCCCCTACTCACCTCAATCAAATGGTGTTGTTGAAAGGAAGAACCGAACCTTAAAAGAGATGATGAACGCCTTGTTAATAAGTTTTGGACTGCTCCAGAACATGTAGGGGGAAGCCGTATTGACGGCTAACTACTTGTTAATTAAAATACCTCTTAAAGGTAGGGTTATTACTCCTTAAGAATTGTGGAAGGGAAGGAAACCTTCCTATAAGTACCACAAGGTGTGGGGTGTTTGGCTAAGGTAGAAGTGTCTTTACCTAAACAAGTTACAATCGGACCTAAGAGAGTCGATTATATCTTTATAGGTTATGCAGTGAAAAGTAGTGTCTATCGGTCTGTCATTCATAAGTCGGCCATACCCGATATAAATGTAGGAACTACTATTAAGTCAAGGAATGCTATATTCTTTGAACAAATTTGCCCATGTAAAAAAGAAGATAAGGTTGAATCGAATTATAGTAGTAATGCTAGAGAGATTGCTAGTAGTTATAAAAATGTGGGGGTAGAACCTGCTACGCGTAAGAGGCATGCTGCAGATCTTGAAGCTAAAGAACCAAGATGTAGCACTAGAGCAAGGGTTGCTAAGGACTTCGGCTCTGACTATATTGTTTTTCTTTTGGATGAAGAACCGCGGTCTATAAAGGAAGCTCTTTCTAGACCAGATGGCCCACTTTGGCTAGAAGCTGTCCAAAGTGAGATTAACTCAATTAAGCAAAATCACACTTGGGTCTTAGCTGACTTACCCGAAGGTTGTAAGCCCTTAGGATGAAAGTGGATCCTAAAAAAAGTATAAGGAAAACGGATCAATTGATAAATATAAATCCCATTTAGTGGTTAAAGGTTTTAAACAAATTGAATGATATGATTTTTTTGATACATATTCAACTGTAACGAGAATTACTTCTATCCACGTGGTTCTCGTGATTGCTGGTCTGCACAATCTAGAGATTCAGCAAATGGATGTCAAAACTGCTTTTCTAAATGGTGATTTAGAAGATGAAAGTTATGTGGAACAACATTAAGGATTTGTTGTACCTGGCCAAAAGTGAAAGGTATGCAAGTTGGTTAAATTCTTTTATGGGAAGAAAAAAGCTTCGTTACAATGGCATTTGAAATTCGACGAGGCTAAGTTGTCGAATGGTTTTAAGATCAACGAATGTGATAAGTGTATTTACATAAAAAATACAAAGAATAGTTTCGTAATTGTTTGGCTTTATGTAGATGATATGTTGATCATGGGACAGAATAGTTAAATCATAAATGACACCGAACGTATTCTTAAGAGAGAGTTTAATATGAAGGATATGGGAGTGGCTAATGTAATTCTTGGTGTGAAAATCCAAAGAATTCTTAGTGGGATTGTTATGTCTCAATCTCATTATATTGAAAAGGTGCTTAATGTTTTTGATAGTGCACCTGCAAAGACTCCTCAAGAGGTAAATGTTTACTTGAGCGAGAATAGGGGTGATCCTGTAGCTCAAGAGGATTATGCTAAGATCATTGGTTGTCTTATTACATCCCAAACTGTACTAAGCCAGATCTAGCCCTGTATGGTGATCAAATTAAGTCGATGTACGAGTAATCCTAGTAGGAAGCATTGGAAAGCTCTTGTAAGAGTTCTAAGGTACTTGAAGTACACTCTTAACTCTGGGTTTCACTGCTCTAGACATCCCCTGGTACTTGAAGGGTACTATGATGCGAACTGTATATCCGACACTAAAGATTCTTTGTCTACTAGTAGTTATGTGTTCACTATTGGGGGAGGATCTGTGTCGTGGAGATCCATGAAACAAATGTGCCTAGCCCGTTCCACCATGGAATCTAAATTCATTGCCTTAGATAAGGTCAGTGAGGAGGCTGAATGACTCCAAAATTTTCTTGAAGATATGCCATGTTGGACAAAACCTGTGCCACCTGTAATGATTCACTGCGATAGCTAAGTGGCTATTGGAAGAGCCAACGGTGGGCTGTATACTGGTAAGTCGAGACATATTTGTCGTTGATATAATACTAAAGACATTTGATCACGAGTGGGGTTATCTCTGTAGACTATGTTAGGTCAATTGATAACCTAGCGGATTTGCTAACCAAGAGTTTTAATCGAGATCAAATGTATAAGCTCGTAGAGGGAATGGGAGTTAAATCTACAACTTAAAGACAATTATATTGGATACCCATGAACTAGGTCCAATCTACAACTTGTATATTGGAGATCCCTTGAACTAGGTTCAATGGGAAAATTAAGCTATGTGAGTCTGTTGATACCACACTCAAATTGTCTATTCCCTAAAAGAGCTCGAGAGTGTTGGTGACATATAAAGGTGTGAGGTTAAGTCTTTGACTTTTAATGATACTTGGATACCTTGGAAGGGGGAGTATGGCAGGATACTCGAGTAAGAATCACCTATGTAGGTAAGAAATGAGGGCCACTTCTAAGTAATACTTATGAATCCAAAGAGGTTGTCCATGGCCAGAAACGGACACAAATACGAAAACGGACAAGGATGAAACTTTATTTTCTAAGTATATACTATAGAGGAATAGTTCTAGGCCACGTGTCCACTAGTCAGCTGGTATGCTCGATAGTATTGATTAAGGAAGGTTCAAGGTCACAAGCCACCTACACTGATGCTTTACAGTCACTTGAGGATAGAGTTATGTGTCTGCATGCATGCATTTGACTATTTCCACTCATGCGGGGGAATGTTGGAAAATCGGTTTTTATATTTAATATATATATAATAATGGTGCATTACGGAAATAAGATTAGCATTAAATGTTATTTTGGATTGGTTAAAAATCAACTATCTTTGACCATGTTTTTGAGCCTCGACATTTATCTGATTTACGAAATAGAATTTATAGTGGCGGTCTACGTTTTGAGTAGATAATTATAGTATGCTTAATTTTTCAATTCCAATGTTCTGTGAGTGAGAAATAGTGGTTCGGAGTTTCGGGGACACAACTAAATTGTTACCTAAAGTGGGGAAACTTACCTTATTCGGGTTTTTTGAAGAGTTGTGCATTTATCAATGTCCCACATTGATAAATGAACAATAAATGGTGTGGTATTTAAGTCTATACCTCTTAGTAGGAGATAACAAAGTGACAAGTGGTGGGCTTGGTCCACACATGTTCATTGTTACGGGCCGCTTGTTAGAGAGGGGCTATCGGGCATGTCGTGGAAATTTGGGCCAAGTTGACTAGGTTTTACTAGAAGCTAGTCTTGGGTTAGGCTTCTAGGCTTTCCCTTTGGAGGCTTGTAGTTACTTGTAGAAGATTCTAGATGTATAGATAAAGGCCTAGATTAATATGGAAAGATCTAGGTGATTGATATGATTGATAGATGATTGATAGGAGTGATTAGGTGATTGATTTGATTGATCACGGTTTGATAGGAGCCCTTAGATTGAATTGATCTAAGTCGTATCTTGTAGGAGAGGGGGCTATAAATACCCCAACTCCATTCATTTGTAAATCATCCAAGTCTTGAGTAATATACAATCATTCTCTAAGAGGTTCTCTCTCTACTTTCTCTCTCTAAAAGTGTGTTTGTTCAAGGGTAGGCTGACTAGCAAGCTTCGAGGCGACGTCAAGTTGCTAGTGCCGAACGTGAAATTCCGCGCACGTTACAGTTAGTATCAGAGCTCCGGGAGGAGTACGGTTTGAGCACACGAGAGAAATGGCGGGTACGAGTGAATCTGTAAATGTAGAGAACGTGGAGGTCTGAAGCAAGCTAAAGCCAAGAGGGCAACTTCTCGGGACGTGATGGCGGAACTCAACTCTAGGCTCGTGAGGTCGAGCTAACGGTTGGCGAGGGGCAAGACAAGTTCGACGAGATGGACCAACGCATCGAGGATATCGACAAGGGAAGGAACAAGCTCCGTGGAGAGATGCAAGGTGCCTTGAACAAGGTCCTTTTGGATAGCGTCGGGACGTTGAAGGACATGTACGAGGTTAGGCTTGTTTCGTTGGGGACCGTCTTGGAGAAAACTCAAGCGGAATTGAGAGACGTGAAGGATAAGTTGATCCTTTACAAGCGGCAATTGCTCAAGGTGGGATCGTTGCCTAACCGACGGTGGTTGCCAACTCCGGGCGGGTCAATGTTCCTAGGCCAAGGGCGTATAAAGGCTCAAGGAACGCAAATGAGCTGGACAACTTCTTGTGGAGCCTTGAGAGGTACTCAAGGCGTTGGTTGTGGAGCAGTACGCCCATCGGGTCGATAGTGCCGCACTCTAGTTGGAGGACACCGCCATGGTGTGGTGGAGGTGACGGTGTGGCGACATTGAGCGAGGGACTTGTACCATCAAGACGTGGAACGAGTTCAAAAGGGAGATCAAAATGGCAATTCTATCCGGAGAATGCCGAAGAGGAGGCAAGAACCAAGTTGCGATATCTATAGCAGAAAGGTACGATTCGCGACTATGTTAAAGAGTTTTGTGATGTATTTTTGGAAATTCCAGATTATCCGGAGAAGGATGCTTTGTTTGCCTTCAAGGATGGGTTGCAAAATTGGGTCAAGTTGGAGATCCAACAGCGAGGAGCGCCAGACCTAGCTGTTGCAATCGCCAATGCCGAGTCGTTGATCGAGTTCAAAAGGTCGGAGGACCCAAGGACTCCAAAAGATCGAGAGGACAAGGCGAAGGGTGGGGGAGACCACCGTGGCAATGAGAGTCCTCCAAAGCATTGTAAGCCGAGAAGGGGAGGAACACCGACAGAGACAAAGGTAAAGAAAAACCGGCTCTTAAGTGTTTCATTTGCGATGGACCGCACATCGTGAGAGATTTCTCGACGAAGCACAAGTTATTCACCTTACTCGAGGGAGGGGATGACAAGATGGAAGAGTTCGAGGGCGTTGAGGAGACGCCAGTGAAGGTTGGCTCGCTCCAAATTCTCGGTGCAATCAAGGAGAAAAGAGAGGCATCAAAGAGAAAGATGCATCTCTACACCAAGGCCAACATCGGTGGACAAGTTCTGAAGGCACTTGTGGATACCGGAGCATCCAACAACTTCTTGGAGGTCGCGGAGGCCAGGAAGTTGGGTATAAAGTATACCAAGCGGCAGGGGATGCTCAAGACAGTAAATTCGGCACCTAGCCCTCTTGTGGTTGTCGCCTACGATGTCAAGGTTGACCTCAGCATGTGGAGTGGGCGTGTTGAATTTTCCGTTGTGGCCATGGACGACTATCTAATGGTGCTTGGCATGGAGTTCGTAGATCAAGTCAAGGTCATACCAATTCCTTAAGCCGACATCTTGCTCATCACGGAGGGTGGCAAGCCAAGCGTGGTGTCGTTAGCAAGGGAAGAGGTACAATCGACAAAGCGTGTCTAGGCGATGCACCTATTGGTTGAGGTCGGGAGGGTCAACAAAGTCCCGATGGGAGGCGGGATGTTCTTCACCCGGAGGGGTGGAGTAACGAAGCAAGGCTTGAGGAGGGCGGTGAGGATGATCGAAGATGACCAAGGACCGCAAAGCTCAAGATTGCTCAAGTGAAGACCAACACGGAGTTGGTGAAGTTAGCAAATTCGGGGGGGGTTGATGCTAGAAGGAGGCGAGCTCGAAGCATGCAAGATAGATGTGATGAGGACGTCTCCTAACTGAGTGGGGGAGAATGTCACGGGCCGCTTGTTCGAGAGGGGATATCGGGCATGTCGCGGAAATTTGGGCCAAGTTGACTAGGTTTTACTAGAAGCTAGTCTTGGGTTAGGCTTCTAGGCTTTCCCTTTGGAGGCTTGTAGTTACTTGTAGAAGATTCTAGATGTGTAGATAAAGGCCTAGCTTAATAGGGAAAGATCTAGGTGATTGATATGATTGATAGATGATTGATAGGAGTGATTAGGTGATTGATTTGATTGATCACGGTTTGATTGGAGCCCTTAGATTGAATTGATCTAAGTCGTTCATTGTAGGAGAGGGGGCTATAAATACCCCAACTCCATTCATTTGTAAATCATCCAAGTCTTGAGTAATATACAATCATTCTCTAAGAGGTTCTCTCTCTACTTTCTCTCTCTAAAAGTGTGTTTGTTCAAGGGTAGGCTGACTAGCAAGCTTCAAGGCGACGTCAAGTTGCTAGTGCCGAACGTGAAATTCCGTGCACGTGACAGTTAGTATCAGAGCTCCGGGAGGAGTACGGTTTGAGCACACAAGAGAAATGGCGGGTACGAGTGAATCTGTAAATGTAGAGAACGTGGAGGTCTGAAGCAAGCTAAAGCCAAGAGGGCAACTTCTCGGGACGTGATGGCGGAACTCAACTTTAGGCTCGTGAGGTCGAGCTAACGGGTGGCGAGGGGCAAGACAAGTTCGACGAGATGGACCAACGCATCGAGGATCTCGACAAGGGAAGGAACAAGCTCCGTGGAGAGATGCAAGGTGCCTTGAACGAGGTCCTTTTGGATAGCGTCGGGACGTTGAAGGACATGTACGAGGTTAGGCTTGTTTCGTTGGGGACCGTCTTGGAGAAAACTCAAGCGGAATTGAGAGACGTGAAGGATAAGTTGATCCTTTACAAGCGGGCAATTGCTCAAGGTGGGATCGTTGCCTAACCGACGGTGGTTGCCAACTCCGGACGGGTCAATGTTCCTAGGCCAAGGGCGTATAAAGGCTCAAGGAACGCAAATGAGCTAGACAACTTCTTGTGGAGCCTTGAGAGGTACCTCAAGGCGTTAGTTGTGGAGCAGTACGCCCATCGGGTCGATAGTGCCGCACTCTAGTTGGAGGACACCGCCATGGTGTGGTGGAGGTGACGGTGTGGCGACATTGAGCGAGGGACTTGTACCATCAAGACATGGAACGAGTTCAAGAGGGAGAACAAAATGGCAATTCTATCCGGAGAATGCCGAAGAGGAGGCAAGAACCAAGTTGTGATATCTATAGCAGAAAGGTACGATTCGCGACTATGTTAAAGAGTTTTGTGATGTGTTTTTGGAGATTCCAGATTATCCGGAGAAGGATGCTTTGTTTGCCTTCAAGGATGGGTTGCAAAATTGGGTCAAGTTGGAGATCCAACAGCGAGGAGCGCCAGACCTAGCTATTGCAATCGCCATTGCCGAGTCATTGATCGAGTTCAAAAGGTCGGAGGACCCAAGGACTCCAAAAGATCGAGAGGACAAGGCGAAGGGTGGGGGAGACCACCGTGGCAATGAGAGTCCTCCAAAGCATTGTAAGCCGAGAAGGGGAGGAACACCGACAGAGACAAAGGTAAAGAAAAACCGGCTCTTAAGTGTTTCATTTGCGATGGACCGCACATCGTGAGAGATTTCTCGACGAAGCACAAGTTATTCACCTTACTCGAGGGAGGGGATGACAAGATGGAAGAGTTCGAGGGCGTTGAGGAGACGCCAGTGAAGGTTGGCTCGCTCCAAATTCTCGGTGCAATCAAGGAGAAAAGAGAGGCATCAAAGAGAAAGATGCATCTCTACACCAAGGCCAACATCGGTGGACAAGTTCTGAAGGCACATGTGGATACCGGAGCATCCAACAACTTCTTGGAGGTCGCGGAGGCCAGGAAGTTGGGTATAAAGTATACCAAGCGGCAGGGGATGCTCAAGACAGTAAATTCGGCACCTAGCCCTCTTGTGGTTGTCGCCTACGATGTCAAGGTTGACCTCAGCATGTGGAGTGGGCGTGTCGACTTTTCCATTGTGGCCATGGACGACTATCTAATAGTGCTTGGCATGGAGTTCGTAGATCAAGTCAAGGTCATACTAATTCCTTAAGCCAACATCTTGCTCATCACGGAGGGTAGCAAGCCAAGCGTGGTGTCGTTAGCAAAGGAAGAGGTACAATCGACAAAGCGTGTCTCGGCGATGCACCTATTGGTTGAGGTCGGGAGGGTCAACAAAGTCCCGATGGGAGGAGGGACGTTCTTCACCCGGAGGGGTGGAGTAACGAAGCAAGGCTTGAGGAGGGCGGTGAGGATGATCGAAGATGACCAAGGACCGCAAAGCTCAAGATTGCTCAAGTGAAGACCAACACGGAGTGGTGAAGTTAGCAAATTCAGGGCGGGGGGGGGTTGATGCTAGAAGGAGGCGAGCTCGAAGCATGCAAGATAGATGTGACGAGTTCGTCTCCTAACTGAGTGGGGGAGAATGTCACGGGCCGCTTGTTCGAGAGGGGATATCGGGCCTGTTACAGAGATTTGGGCTAAGTGGGTTAGGTTTTACTAGTAGCTAGTCTTGGGCTAGGCTTCTAGGTTTTTCCCTTTGGAGGCTTGTAGTTACTTGTAGAAGATTCTAGATGTGTAGATAAGGCCTAGATTAATATGGAAAGATCTAAGTGATTGATATGATTGATAGGTGATTGATTAGGTGATTGATTTGATTGATCATGGATTGATAGGAGCCCTTAGATTGAATTGATCTAAGTTGTTCATTGTAGGAGAGGGGGCTATAAATACCCCAACTCCATTCATTTGTAAATCATCCAAGTCTTGAGTAATATACAAGGATTCTCAAAGAGCTTCTCTCTCTACTTTCTCTCACTAAAAATGTGTATGTTCGAGGGTAGGCTGACTAGCAAGCTTCGAGGCAAAGTCCAGTTGCTAGTGCCGCATGTAAAATTCTGTGCGCGTGAAATCATGCGCGTGAGCCTTTTCGCCCACCGCCTCACACACGTTGCGGCGCGCCAAGTCGCATCGCTACTGCACTCGATTCTGAGCCCATGCACGTGCCCGTGCCCGGCTCCGGCTCTGGCTCTGGCTCTGGTCCGTGTCCTTGGACTTGGATTTGGATCTTGGATCTTGGCAATTGATCCTTTGGGCGATCGATGGGCTTGTCCGCTAAGCTTGGCAATCGGGCCTTGGCTAATAGGATTTGTGAGCTGGCCCAGCTCGTGGTGCAATGTACTAGCCTAGCTTGATGCACCTATATTTTTTTGGAATTCTCTGGTATGAGACTCTTGGGTTCACCATCTCTCCATCACTCTTCCCACTATCGCACTACCTGGAGAATCTACTGCTCCAACAATTAATCACCTAGGTGGAAGAGCCTTATAAATAGGCAGTCTGTATTTGCCTTTCAACACACAACAACTCAAGCATTCTCTACATTAGCATTCTAAAGTTCCTAGGCTATCCAGAAGCTCTTGTCCTCGCCTTTGTCCAGTTTGCCGAAGCTCGACGATCTTGCAGTGCTGCAATCTTCCAAACGATCGTCGTTTTATTTTTGGAGACGATACGCCTGAAGCGAGAGTACTACCCAGGTATATTTCGTCTTGCGGATAGAGGACTCCTCGACTCGACAACAATTTTCATTATATTTATTTCTTGTATGGTGATTGTTGTATTGCACCATATAATCCTGCAAAATTAGAGAATTATATCAGTATAGTTCATAGGGTATCGAATACAGGGAACGGACGACTAGACACTTTATTTTCTAATTATCTATGGTTTTGGTTAGCAACCACGCAAGTTTTGGGTTTTTAATCTAAGCTAAGAAATTGTAAAACTGAAAGAAATTGTAAAAATTGAAAACTGAAAATAAATTGAAAATAAACTGTATGAACTGGGCAATTGAAAGACAGGTCCAGCAGACTATTCACATACACGTAATTCCAATCCTCGACACTTAATATGAATTAATCTCAAGAATCTACTAGTTAGATTATCGTAATTAAACTGACACAACCCTCACTCACACTTCCTTAGTCGGTAACCGCTATGTTGGGCATCGAAACGGCTACTTCCCTAACCTAGCTACAACCTACGTTATTGGGCAATCAATAGATTTAATAGTTAGACAACATTATCGAACTAAGGGAGCCTAGTATAGGAGCCTACTCGTATGTTGGGCATCTAATAGTCTCCTATCGGTTTAATTCAATTATCCTAACGAATAATTTTGCTACTTACCTAGCCTTATTCCACGAGAAACGATGGAAGTACTAAGTTAGCAACAGACTGCGCAACCTAGGGCGATCAAGCCTAAATTACTAGCCAGATTAATTAATTCAGAATTAACCCGAAACCCTTTTAATTAATTATTCAAACCTAAGCCTCATGTATTGTTCACGTGTGCATTTACATTCTGCCGAATCCTAAAATGTTTAGCTACTCATGCAGACGCTTCGGTTGGGCAACTAGGACTGTTTACAGAACAGAAACTTAGACATGACTAACCCTAAATCTAGCATAAACGAAAATTAAAACAACTAAAGCACGAAATAATAGAATATTTAAACCTACGAAATGAAACTAAAACTTAAATTAAAATAGCAACGGATGTTCAAACGTAAATATTATTTTCCTACGAAAACGATTAACTACGAATGGAAATTAAAACAAGAATTCAATTACGAAATTTAAAACATAAAACGACGGAAATTAAATGATGTTTCTTCTTCAACTATCAACTACGAAAGTCGGATTTGGTTCGGTGGTCTTCAGTGGTGGTCGGCTACGGCGGAAATGATCGGCGGCGACGGTTGATTTCTCGGACGGAAGGGAGCAACGGCAAGAATGTGTGTTCGATTGAAGGCGTGTTCCTATGGAGTTTGGGCATGTGATTTTCGTCCTCTTCAACTCCTTATATACTCCTCATTTTCTTCCTCTCCAAGCTAGGTCAAATCTTCTTTAATAAGGAAAGAGATTTGGATAGATAAGGAAGTAATATCTTTCCTTATCTACCACAAAACATCTTCAAGATTCTTTCATTCTCAAAAAATCCGCGTCCACGTCATCAATTCCGTGCCTTTTCATCAACAAAAATCACCAAATATTATCCTCGTCATCATGCCACGTCAGCACCTAAAACCTGCATTTTTCGCCACTGTAAGTGCACCGGTTGGCCAATTGACGCAGTTTTCGGCCTGAAATTACTAAGTACGATAACGACTCATCAAATATCCTTACACTTAGTCATTTCGGCCAATCCCCAAGACTCAAAACAAAAATAAAACACTCAAGGAAAACAAAGACATGAAAGAACAAGGACACAAAATAAAAACACGGACTCAAAACAAAAACATGAAAAATGACGACATGAAGCAGCATCAATCCGAAATTCTCAACACCAATTAACTAGCCAAAAAAAAATTAAATTATGCAAGTATGCTCTCATCAAGCAAGTAAACAATGAAAATTTCGAAACTAGGCACACATATTTCAACTTGGTCAAAATCTAAACAATGTGGATCTCCTCAAGGTTCGCTCATCACTCAACTAATCTAGGTCCGTTCAAGCCACTCAAGATTTACAATATCAACGAGGTCTTTCTCATTAGGTTGTAATGGGGCTTATGAGTTAGACAAATTGATGTTGGTAAGGTCCTAGGGGTACTAAGCTCCATCAAATTTACAATTGAATGTTATGCATGCCAAACTCACTTACATGTGCAATTAATACAAGATTTTCAAAACATCCCACCACTTAACAATTTCGCACAAATGCTACAATTATTCAATGCACCCATTTTGTTCTTTTTTTCTGCCACTTCTCTTTTTTCTGAATATTTCATATGTATTTTTCGTGGCATAATTTTTTTTTCTTCTTTTTCCACATTCTGGGTTCAAACTGGCTCAACTGGGCAATTTTTTCCATTTATATTCTGCTTTTTTCTTTCGCAACTTATACATTCAACTTTCGGCCTATACAATTTTTTTTGCAGCACCTCTTAATTGGGCAGGCGGAGGACATATGTAACAATCCTATAAACAACAACTATTATGCACAAGAAAGTTTATAAGACATGCAATAACATGGGTCAAGAGAAAGTTTGAAAGGCCTTGGCTAAATTTTTACTAACTCATATCAAAGAATCGGTCAAGGCTCAATTTTGGCTCACGAGGGGATAATTTAGGGTCGAAAATATTTTGTCACGGCCGTGTGGCTAAAAATTCCTAGTGCCTCCGAATATTACGAATTTTCTTTGAGGGCGAAATTCACAATTTAGAAGGCAAATTATAAAGAAAATTTATGATTACACACAATTTGAGTGTCATAGCCACTCCGAGATCAAAGTTGGTGGAAACAAAATGTTGAACCTCCTTTATAATGATGCAGTTAATGTATGTTGTAGCAGCTTCGTCAACGTCGCTAATGCTCATTTAGGGAGAAGGAGAAGGCGACAAAAAGGATCTCTCATCCGCATCAAAGAAGACCCCTCTGCTTCAACACTTCAAGCATTGCTGTGCCAATCTTTACGCCCAGGTGGAGCAGTGAGTCCGGCAATAAAAGCAACAATCGGCTTTTGAGTTCCGCTTTCCTGTCCCATGAAAAGATTCAGTCAGTATAGGCTGTATAGTACTTCTGGACTATATTTATGATCTGTGAATCGACAGGGGAGGATATTGGATTTTGATACAGCACTTGCTATATTGTACTATAAGAAATTGATACAATGAATTAGCGTAGACATCAACTCAGGCATACTGTAGTTTCATTTATCTTGAAACAGCAAGGAAGGTTTTTACCTTTATAAGAGCTGCTGCATCCTCCTCTGCTGTGCCGCCTATCTCACCAATAAGGACGATCCCTGCAGTGTGAAATGCAAATCAATTAAGCAATAGTATATCAGACTATCAGCAGCATGAACTGACATATACTCAAACCGTGGAATAATCAAAGAGATTGAAAAAGAACACAAACTTTATTTCCAAATTATAAACATCCAAGAATGTGCGATTACAATGGACGTATACATACATGTTCACACAGTTCTTAGTCATTGCCATGGATAATGGAGCAACACAACACTTGATATCGACATCCGCGTTTTTATCTCGAGATAGAGTGATGTGGCAAATGAAAATAACGCACAGTGATAAACTTTACCTTATGTCTGTGGATAAACACTCTCAAAAGAAATAGTAGGAAGTTTCCTACTTTAAGGCTCAAATCTAATTTAAGTGAGTGGTTAATAAAATTCGATCTAACAAAGTTTATTTTTTCGTCATCCCAAATTACATACACATATGTGCCTAGATCTAATTTTCACAAAGTCTACAAGCAAGCATGTTGAAACACAAAAGCACAAATAAGACATGCTTGAGCATAGAAATCGGCGTATCAAAAATCGAAAATTTTGGCATGCTTCGACAAAAAATACCCCCCTCCTTACATTTAAAACTTGCTCGCCCTCGAGCTAGAAGAAAAGACAAAACAAAGAGAGAAGGCATGAAAAAATAAACACAAAAACACCCTCCTTACACTTGATCCCTACCAGGTGTAAGAACAAACTAAAACAAGAGACAAAATAAAAGAAAGTAAACAACCCCTCCTTACACTTGAACCCTTTCAAGTGCAAGGACACAAAAGCTGAATCAAAACAGAAAACAAAAACGAAAAACAGAAATTGGGGAGAAAAGTTACTTGGCACCTCGCTTGGACAAGCGAGGCAGTCGGCTCATCACGGTGCGGCGTAGGCGGTCAACACGGGGTCCCAAGGAATTTAGGTTAGTACGCAGCAGCTCCACAGAATCTCCACCTACACTGGAAGATGCACTCGAGACACGAGGTCCCGGTGGATAAAACTGGATGTCCCGGTTAGGCAACTCATACACTAAGCGAGAATGTCGCAACAAAGACATATCAAACAAAGTGGGAGGGGGTACACGACTCAAATATTGAACATCATAGATCATAAAATTTCATTCAATGAATGTAGCAAGCAAGTGGCACAACGTGAGGTGGCGTGCGGTGTGACTAGCTATGATGAACATATGCTTGGAAATCCAAAACCCTAGGTTTACCGATCGACCGGCGTACATACACCATAAGAAATAGAGCTCATTAGCCGTCACCTTATCAAAGGCCGTACTCTTACCGGTGAGGTTGTGGATGAGGTATTGATGACAAAGGCGGAGAGCGGGATCCTCAATGTAGCACACATACGAACTCGAGGATTGAAAATGCTCCGTGTCGCTCGGGGCTAATAGCCGCCATGCATTGATCGACCAATGTATTGAGGATCCTTGTTCGGCAAGCAATGGGCACCTATTTCATATCTCAACTCAATAAAATGGTCAAAAGTAGTTATGCCTAGCCGCGCACTCCATTCGACCAAAGAAAGATGATAATTGTTTCCAAATAATCGAAAGGCTATGCATGGCTCATACAAATCGTTATCATACTCAAAATGGAAAGTATTGAAACACTCTCTAGCCAATTCCTTGTGGCAAATATAATGATGAGACTCTAGCAACCAAGACCAACCAATACGACCAAAATAGGTAAATAAAGGAATGATATTACTCGTTCGGCGTAGGAACTCACGGTCGATAAGGCGTCCGCTTCGGTACTCCTTTACTTCGCGCTCCATGTTCCGGTCATCCAAGTACTCGATCTCGAAATGAGAGAGGGTGGCGATGGCTTTGGGCGCATCCAAATGAATTATAGTGCGGTTACCATACTCACTTTCTTGCGGGAAGGCGGATGTGGAATCGGAGTCAACTAGAGAAAGGCCGCTCAAGTTGAAGTCGCCTTCGTAGTTGCCGTCGTGGTCGTCGTACACGTAGACCGAGTCTTGCTCGTCGCTTGGCAAATCTCCATGTAAACTTTCCATCTAATTCACGTCGCAGCGGCGGTGCCGGTTGAGATACTCGATCTTCATCCACAATGGGCAACCACTCGTACACCGTTTGAGGAGAACAAGGTGGTTGAGAGGACGAAGCTTCGCCGGGGTGTCGGACGAAAGACCGATGGGTGCGAGATCGGCGAGGCGGAGACGGCAGCGGCGTAGGCTTGGGAGACTCCTCGGGCTTGCCTCGGGTGTAGATTCCGTGAGATCCGCTCTTGGCGGTTGGATCGGCTCTTGAATTCGAACTCCCGTAGAACTACGTAACCATCTTCTTGGCGGTTTCGGAGGAGAAGAAGATTCCGTGATGAAGTGGGAATATTGAACTTGTAGATCTTCCTCCGGCTCCAAATCATACGTGAATGCCGGCGGTGGTGAAACTTCGGCATCGTCGAAGGGAACTTATTGAAAGGGAACTATGGCTTGGGCGGCGGCAGCAGCAACGGTGCGGCGGCGTTCTGTCTCCGGGTCAGCTCTGTACGCTACGAACCATTGGGCAGCGGCTCGGAGTCCAGACTTCTTCTTCGGCGGCATAGTGTCTCGGTTGCACAATTGATAGGGTTGTGGTGGTGGAAGTTGAAGATCTTAGAGAGAAGGAGGAGGGTGGCGGTCTTTAGAGAGAAGGAGGAGGGTAGCGGTCTTGAATAGTGTCAAGTGGGTAGGGTTTCATGATCTCTCCCCTTTTATAGTAAATAACTTTTCACTTTGACCCCTCCACTTGCAAAATTGAGACAATGACCCCCATCTTTACGCAATTAAGTCCTCCAATCTTTGTAAATTTCAATTTACCCCAACAAAGCTTCCTTCTTGCAATTAAACCCTTCAAGAACTTTGGAAACATCAATTGGGTCCTCTATATCTTCCGGAATTGCAATTTGGTCCCCCAAATTTCTTCTCTTCTAGATTCACCATAATAATTTATTTCTCCTTACACTTAAGCCCTTTTCTTCCTTAGCCAAAAATCTGAAAAATAAGAAGAAAAACACCAAGCATAAAAATGACAAAAACAAATAAAAATATGAAAAATAAAAAAAAAGAAAGAACAAACGCGGGTTACCTCCCAGTAGCGCCTCGCTTTAGATTCTTCGGCTAGACCTCCTCTTCAAAGAATCAAACGTAAGAGGGAATGGACAAGCCTTGCTCGTCCACATCTTCCATCATAGCGGCAGCATGGTAGATTTTAAGGCGATGGCCATTGACGGTGAAAGCCTCGTCAGAGTCGAGTTTCTGTATGACCACTGCTCCGCTTGGCCAACTGGAGCGCACTCGGAACAAACCAATCCATCTAGACCTAAGATTTCCTGGCATGACCCGTAGGCGTGATTGATACAGCAAGAAAAGTTGCCCCGGCTCAAATTTCTTCAAACGAATGGCCTTCTCATGCCATGCCTTAGTACGATCTTTGTATCGCATTTCCGTGTCATAGGACTCCATCCAAATTTCCTCCAGCTCTTGAAGCTGATATTTTCATTCCTTAGCACATTCGGCTGGGTCCATGTTGATTTTCTTGACAGCCCACCAACCTTTTTGCTCCAGTTGCACAGGCAGATGAAGGCGTCATCCAGCCTCGTACTCCAATCCTTCCTTGATGGATTGATTGTCTTCTCCAATATAGCTTTGATTTCTCGATTAGACACTTCAGCTTGTCCATTCGATTGAGGATGGTAAGCGGTAGAGACTCGGTTAGCTACTCCATACTTCTTCATTAATGGTTCTATGGTGCGGTTGCGAAAGTGTGTGCCTTGGTCGCTTATTATGGCTTTGGGCACTCCAAATCTGCAAAAGATGTTAGTACGAAGAAATCCTGCAACCACTTTAGAATTATTAGTCTTGGTGGCTTTCGCCTCGACCCATTTAGAAACATAATCGACGGCAAGTAAAATATACATGTTCCCATATGAATGAGGAAACGGAACCATGAAATCCATACCCCATACATCGAAAATCTCACAACCTTTAAGGCTTTTGGGGCATTTTATCTCTCACGGATATATTTCCGGTCATTTGACAACGTGTACAAGACTTATAGTAATTGTAGGCGTTGAGGTGTAGGCGTGGCCAAAAGAATCCCCAATCCAATACCTTCCTTGCGGTTATTTTTGAACCAAAATGTCCACCATAAGTAGAAGAGTGGCAGTGGAATAAGACGTCTTCTTGTTCATCTTCGGGTATGCATCTGCGAATCACTTGATCGACTCCCATTTTCCAAAGAATTGGAGAGTCCCAAAAATATTGCTTGCACTCACTTTTCAACTTGGCATTTTGAGCGTGAGTAAACTTGGGTGGAAGCTACTTAGATGTCCAGTAATTCACAATATTTGCAAACCAAGGTAAATTAGAAGTCTTACCCACAGTTTGTAACTGTTCTGACTCGGTGTTGTCTCGGTTGGCCAACTGAGACACTTTCTGAACTTGCATCGCAAAACACTGTTCCTGCAGCAGCTGGGCAAGGCTGGAAACAGTCTCTGGAATAGCATATAAGTGTTCTTCGGGAAAGGTCTCGTTGATTGGCTCTCCATCATCTTCTTGATTTAATCGGCTTAAGTGGTCCGCCACATGATTCTTAGCATATTTCTTGTCCTTCATCTCCCAATTGAATTCTTGTAGAAGAAGAATCCATCAGATAAGTCGTGGCTTTGATTCCTTCTTTGCAAGGAGATGCTTGACGGCGGCGTGATCGATATAGACGATTATTTTTTAGCCGAGTAAATAAGAACGAAATTTATCAAAGGCAAACACTATAGCCAGTAGCTCCTTCTCCGTGGTGGAATAGTTGTATTGAGCCGGATTTAATATCTTTGATGCATAATAAATCACGTGGCTCTCCTTTTTTGATTTCTGTCCCAGCATTGCTCCGATTGCCCAATCAGAGGCATCACACATAATTTCGAAGGGCTTGTTCCAATCCGGTGGTTGCATCACCGGAGCAGTTGTGAGCTTATATTTTAGGAGGGTAAAGGCCTTCTTACACTTATCATTAAAATTGAAGTGGATCTCTTTTTGCTATATCCTTGTCAACGGTTAAGCGATCTTCGCGAAATCCTTGATAAAGCGCCGATAAAAACCGGCGTGCCCTAGGAACACACGAACTTCTTTCGGTGTAGTAGGGTACATCAACTTTGCTAGGGACTCGACCTTGGCATTGTCGACTTCGATTCCTCTTCTAGAAACAATGAGATCCAAGACATGAAGGAAGAGATGCAACAATTGAAGATGGATCAACAAGTTAGTTTGGAAAATCTGTTCGAGCAAGCGTTCAAAATAGCCAGCTCACTCCAAGATCTGAAGGGAGGTCCAGAGCATTTACCTTCACAAGCTCAAATACAGCCCAATCTAAATGCCCATATCTACAATTAGATTACGCTGCGTGGAGGAAAAGAACTGTCTGGTCCGATTGTGCAAGCAAGACACCCAGAAAAGCTGGTAGAAAAGAAGAAGGCTGTAGAACAGACTGCACGATCATACCGCCCAGCAGAACAACATGCTGAAGATGTTGAACCAGAACAGGATGAGGAAGGTTTTTCGACTGGCCAATTAGAATCCGAAAAAATACTACCTCCACCAATTCCGGAAGCTTTGGAAAGGAAGAGAACGCCGAACAAGGAAATTATGGATTACATGAAGTTGTTCAAGAAATTGGAGATTAATATCCCTTTCCTTGAAGCCGTAAAGATTCTCAAGTTCGGGAAATTTGTGAAGGATTTTATGCTGGAAAAGTTCCCAAGTCCGGAAAAGTCTTGTTCGACCACACAGTATCATCAATCATACAAAAGATGCTGCCTGCTAAATGTGCCGACCCAGGTATGTTTACACTTCCCTATATGATGGGTGATGTTATGATTAAACAAGCCATGTGTGATTTAGCTGCATCCATAAATGTTATGCCTTTATCCGTATATAATCAATTGGCCGGAGCTGAGTTAATATCCACTAAGGTGATTATTCAATTAGCGAATAGGTCATGCATCACTCCAGTTGGCCTACTGGAGAACATTTTAGTCAGAATCAACAATTTTGCGTATCCGGCTGATTTTTATGTAATTGATACTAATGATAGGCAAGTTGAAGGAACTGCGAGTGTGTTATTGGGTAGGCCATTTTTCAAAACTGTAAAGGCTATAATTAATGTATAAGTGTTGCATACCGTAACGAAACTTATGTTCATCCCATAGCTGAAGCACTTAAGGAACCCTATGATCATGAGAATTAGAATGCTTTTCCTATTGACTCCATACATGTTATTGTCCAAGATAATCTTGAGACGTATGTGATGTAGGATAAAATGGAGGTCACCTTGACTCAAGGACTGACCGAATAAGATGTTGAAGATATGAGGGACGAGGAGATCAGAGAAAGCATCTTGGCTTTATACGCAGCTCCAAAACTGGAAACTGTCGGCAGTGTCTTTCAATTGCCCACTCAAGACGATTCTATAGTAGCATGGCTAAAAACCGTGGGATTGAATCCCTAACTTGAAAGAGACAAAAAAAGGGCAGCAAGGGGGCAGACTACCATCGTCTTGCAAATGGATAGGCCATCTACCAAGTATGAGAAATAATTTCGGAAGAAGGCCTTTGAAGATTTCAAGTGGTATAAAGACCGTGGGAAGAGATTGAAGCGGGTGATCAAGGCAGTGGATAAGAATCCACTGTTCATACCATCACACAATTGATCGTGGAAGATGGTCTAGCCGAAGACTGCAAAGAGAGGCGTTTCCGGGAGGCACCCCGCATTTTTAGTAATTTTCGTTATTTTATTTTGTGCTTTGTTTTTGTATGATTTTATGCTTGGTGTGTTCTTCTTTTTCAGATTCTTGGCTAAGTGTGATCAGTTCACTTAAGTGCAGTTGTTGCCCGATATTTTCCATTCATCGTACTGTGATGAGCCGACTGCCTCGCTTGCCCAAGCGAGGCGCCAAGTAACTTTTCTCTGCAATTTTTGTTTTTCATTTTTGTTTTATGTTTTGAGTCAGTTTATGTGAGTCTTTTGTGTCCTTACACTTTCAAGTGTAAGGAGGGGATGTTTATTTTCTTTTATCTTTTGTTTTAGTTTGTTGTTACACTTGGTACAGATCAAGTGTAAGGAGGGTGTTTTTGTGTTTATTTTGTCATGCCTTCTCTCTTTGTTTTTGTCTTTTCTTCTTGCTCGAGGGCGAGCAAGTTTTAAGTTTAAGGAGGGGGGTATTTTGTGTCGAAGAATGCCAAAAATTTTTATTTTTGATACGCCGTTTTCTATTGTCAAACATGTCTTATTTGTGCTTTTGTGTTTCAATATGCTTTCTTGTAGACTTTGTGAAAATTAGATCTAGGCAAATATGTGTTTGTAATTTGGGATGACGAAAAATAAACTTTGTTGGATCGAAATTTTATCACAACTCACTTATATTAGATTTGAGCTTTAAAGTAGGACACTTCCTACTATTTCTTTTGAGAGTGTTTATCCGCAAAATCGCAATAAGTTTGAGTCATTTGTGATATATGATAGGAGGCACTAGGGATTTTTAGCCACACGGCCGCGACAAAATATTTCCGACCCTAAATTATCCCCTAGTGAGCCAAGTTGAGCCTTGACCGATTCTTTGATATTAGTTAGTAAAAATTTGGCCAAGGACTTTTAAATTTTTCTCTTGACCCATGTTATTGTGTGTCTTATAAACTTTCTTGTGCATAATAGTTGTTGTTTAGAGGATTGTTACATATGACCTCCGCCTACAAAATTAAGAGGTGCTGCAAAAAGATTTGCATAGGCAGAAAGTTGAATGTATAAGCTACAAAAGAAGAAAGCAGATTTTAAGTGGCCTGATTGTCCAGTTGAGCCAATCTGTACCCTGAAAGTTGAAAAAGAAGAAAAAATTTATGCCACGAAAAATACATATGAAAAATTCAGAAAAAAAGAGGTGTGGCAGAAAAAAAAATGACAAAATAAATGGGTGCATAGAATAAATTGTAGCATTTGTGCGAAATTGTTAAGTGGTGGGATCTTTGAATTTTGTATTAATTGCACTAGTAAGTGAGTTTGGCATGCATAATATTGAATTGTATTTTTGATGAAGCTTAGTACCCCTAGCCCTTGACAACACCAATTTGTCTAAGTCCTAAGCCCCATTACAACCTAATGAGAAAGACCACTTTGATATTTTTTTGGGACGATCTCTTATCATGATTGCGTAGATTTATTTTCTTGAGTGGCTTGAACCGGACCTAGATTAGTTGAGTGATGAGCGAACCTTGAGGAGATCCACATTTTTTAGATTTTGACCAAGTTGATATATGTGTGCCTAGTTTCGAAATTTGCATTGTCTCTTGCTTGATGAGAGCATACTTGCATGATTTGATTTGCTTGGCTAGTTAATTGGTGTTGAGAATTTCGAATTGATTGGTGTTGCTTCATGTCGTTATTTTTCATGTTTTTGTTTTTGAGTCCGTGTGTTCATTTTGAGTCTTAGTTGTGTCCGTGTCATTGTGTCCTTGTTATGTCGTGTCTTTGTTTTTCTTGAGTCTTTTATTTTGTGTTTTGTGTCTTGGGAATCGGCCGAAATGACTAAGTATTTATCTTTTATTTCTTCTTATACTCGAGGGCGAGTATAAATCAAGTGTAAGGATATTTGATGAGTCGTTTCTGTACTTCGTTATTTTGGCCGAAAAGTGCGTCAATTGGCCAACCGGTGCACTGCAGTGGTGAAAAATACATGTTTTAGGTGCTGACGTGGCATGCTGACGAGGATAATATTTGGCGATTTTTGATGATGAAAAGACACGGAATTGATAACGTGGGCGCGGATTTGTTGAGAAGGGAAGAATCTTGAAGATATTTTGTGGTAGATAAGGAAAGATATTATTTCCTTATCTATCCAAATCCCTTTCCTTATCAAAGAAGATTTGACCTAGCTTGGAGAGGAAGAAAAGGAGGAGTATATAGGGTTGAAGGAGGACGAAAATCAGACCATCTCGATACAACCTCGAAGCCTTGAACCCGACTTCAACCCGATCACACATTCTTGCCATTGCTCCCTTCCGACCGAGAAACCCGACCGCCACCACCGATCATTCCCGACGTAGCCGACCGCCACCGAAGATAAATTGATCCATTCCCGACTTCCGTTATTCATAGTTGAAGAAGAAACACTTATTTAATTTCCATTATTTTATGCTTTTAATTTCGTAGTTGAATTCTAGTTTTAATTTCCATTCGTAGTTAATCATTTTCGTAGAACATAATATTTACATTTGAACATCCGTTGCTATTTTAATTCAAGTTTTAGTTTCATTTCGTAGGTTTAAATATTATATTATTTCGTGCTTAAAGTCTTTTAAATTTCGTTCATGTTAGATCTAGGGTTATTCATGTCTAAGTTTATGTTCTGTAAACTGTCCCAGTTGCCCAACTGAAGCATCTACATGAGTAGCTAAATCTTTTAGGGTCCGACAGAATGTAAATTCACATGTGAACAGTACATGAGGCTTAGGTTCGAATAATTAATCAAGAGGGTTTAGGGTTAATTCTGAATTAATTAATCTGAGTAGTAATTTAGGCTGATCACCCTAGGTTGCACAGTTTGTAGCTAACTTAGTACTTCCATCGTTTCTCGTGGAACAAGGTTAGGTAAGTAGAAAAATTATTCGTTAGGATAATTGGATTAAATCGATAGGAGACTATTAGATGCCCAACATACGAGTAGGCTCCTATACTAAGCTCCCTTAGTTCGATAAAGCTGTCTAGCTATTAAATCTGCTGATTGCCCAACAACGTAGGTTGTAGGTAGGTTAGGGAAGTAGCCATTTCGATGCCCAACATGGCAGTTACTGTCAATTTAATTACGGCAATCTATAACTAGGTGAGGGTTGTCTCAGTTTAATTAAGGCAATCTATAACTAGTAGATTGTTGAGATTAATTCATATTAAGTGCCGAGGATTAGAATTATGTGTGTGTGAATATTCTGCTGAACCTGCCTTTCAATTGCCCAGTTCATACAGTTTATTTTTAGTTTTCAGTTTTTATTTTTTTCAGTTTTACAATTTCTTAGCTTAGATTAAAAACCCAAAACTTGCATGGTTGCTAACCAAAACCATAGATAAGTAGAAAATAAAGTGTCTTGTCGTTTGTCCCCTGTGTTCGATACCCTGTGAACTATACTGATATAATTCTCTAATTTTGCAGGATTATTTGGTGCAATACACTGATCGCCAAATTGAAAAAAAAAACTCATATCCTTGAGATCTACTTGTTGAGTATTGTCCTTGTCTACTATTTGGGCATCTAATAGTTTCAAAATTTGCATTTATCTACTTTTTGGATGAGATCATGATTGCATAGTTTGACATTGCTTGGCTAGTGAATTGGTGTGGAAATTTTCGTCCTATTTGAATCTTGTCCTTGTCTAGTCTTTTTCTTGTTTGATTCTTGTCTTTTATTTTGAGCCTTGAGTCTTGGGGAGGACCGAAATAATTTGGTACTTATCTTTTGTTCTTCTTATACTCGAGGGCGAGTATAGTTCAAATGTAAGGAGATTTGATGTGTCGCTTTCGTACATAATTATTTTTGTCCGAAAAGTCTCTTAACAATGCAGGCGAGACACTTTTGTGGGCAGTTGTGCAAGAATTTAGGCTGATTTGGCACGTGACGTGGAAATGATGTGGCAACACATTTTCTAGCTGGAATGGTGTGATTATGAACGGATTTAGCCGGAATTAGAGAAAGGGAAGGAAAATGGATAAATAAGGAAAGATAAGATATTTTCCTTATCTCAAAGAATCCTTTCCTTATCCGAAAAGGAACCCTAGTTTATCTAGATCAGGGAGCACCCATATAAAAGGGAAGAAAGGCACGAAATTCAACACCTCCTCATACACGAAATCGTCCCTTTTCCGTTCGTTCCCAATCTGAGTTTCGCCGCCGCCGTTCCGAATTCACGTCACCACCGCCGACGCCGAGGAGAAGAAGTATCAAATCCATTTCCATTTCGATTCAAGAAGTAGATAGGAAAAAACAAACACTTTATTTCAGTTGATTAATATTCGAATTTCCAGAGTTGTTTGGTTCTTAATTTCCGTTCGTTTGTGTAGAGAGATCGACGACTCATTCGTTACTCTCATTTTACTTTCATTTTATTTTTAATTGCAGTTCGTGTTTTCGTTTTAAGGTTTCGTTCGTGTCTACTGTTCTATTTTTAGTATCCGTGCATGCTAGAATTAGGGTTACGAATGATTATAATTCTGTTTTGCAAAGTGTCTCACCTGTGCAGCCAGGATGTTTTCATGAGTAGCTAAAAACTTTTAGTGGTCCGGCAGAATGTAAAACACACACGTGAACAGTACGTGAGGCTTAGGTTTTAATAATTAATTGAAAGAGTTTCGGGTTAATTCTGGTTTATTTAATCTAACTAGTAATTTACTATTGGGTTATGAGTTAGTGGTTGATTTTAATCATCACTTAGAGGGTACTTTATTTTTTTAATCAGTAGTTCTTGTAATAGGACTTGTCTATTTATCGGTAATGGGGGAAATCTTAGTAATTTATTGCTATGGAATTGAAGATCCCAAACCCTGTCTTGTACCCTTAGTGTAGTGTCTTTCGGACTAGATGATGTAATAGGCTAGACTGTTCTTATTTTTGCATTATCTTTTTTGTCTAAATCCTGTAAGGGGTATTTGTTAGTCTGAACTTAAGTAGGAAGTTACATTCCAGAACCCCACGTCATCAGTTGTAAGAGCTCGTGTTCTCAGGCCTCCAGCTGACTACACATCAGTAGAAGATTTCTCATCAGCTGACCCTTCAGTAGAAGAACACAGGACATAGCTCAGTACCTTCAGAGTCATCAGCTAACTACACCTTAGTAGAAGATCCTTTATCAGCCGACTCAGATAAAGAAGATAGTAATCGTGTCAGATCTACTGTATCCGACAGGAAACGACCCGACTTTAAATACATCATCCGAAAGTCTGCAGAAGATCATACGAGGATGAGTGAGAGTCAACTCAGATGAAGGTTGATGTCTGACAAGTCTCACCTACCACAAACCTCGACCAATGAGAAGCGGTCTAAGCCTTACCTGCTCTAACCAACTAAAGCTGCTCTCATGCATAGTGACCAACTACTCTGCGACACTATTTCGAACATATGGCCATTTTGCTAGGACGCTTGTGACACGTGGCATCGTCCCCTCCAACGGACAAATGCCTGGGTCACAGCTATAAATAGAGAAGCTTTTCTGACTCAACGCACGGGATATCAAAGGCATTACACGCTCAAGCATTCAAAACACTCTAGCGCTTTCACGAAGATCTAACGAAGAACTTGCTTATTAGAATATTTTTAGTCTTTCTCTCTAGAGTTTTTCTTTAGATCCCTCTTCTCTATCTAAGCTTCATTGTTATATCCATAGCTTAGATTCTTCGAAGGAGTTCATTTTTCATGACTGTTCTTATTGTAAGAACTCGTTCATAGTTGGAGAAAATCCCCTCCCCTTCCAACTTCGGTTTGGATTGTAAAGTCGCTAAGAACTATAACTTAGAAGGGTCCGTCCAGTGCACAGACACCTTGCTGAGACTTGCTCAGATTAATCAACAAGACCTCCTGTCTAGCAGGACCGTGGACGTAGGATCTTGCGTATCCGAACCACGTTAAAAATTGTTTGTGTCATTTACTATTTTATTGCATTGTTTTAAAACTATGTTACAAATTCATAATTTGTTTAAAACGTATTTAAAAGTGCATTAGTCAAAACTATTTGGTTTGCAAAAAACACATTTTCAAATCGAAACGAAGTCTATCGGGCCCTACACTTATCCGCATTAACTCTCCGCCAGAGGATTTGATACTAACAAAAGTCAGTAGAAGAAACTCAGTAGTTGAGTCACTCTGACCCGCGATTAGAAGGTTACTATCTGGCACTGTTCATCAGTTGCAACCTACAGCTCAGCTATCCTTCACGTTTGAGAAAAGAAACTTGTAATCAGGTGTATTCACCCCCCCCCCACCTCTACACCTGACACTCGTCTCCGGACCAACAATTGGTATCTGAGCAACAGTGTTCTCCTGATCATCGATTCTGAAACTACTGGTCTACTCGAACAGATCCTGAAAATGTTTTTCACTGCACAAGCATCTCCTCATATATCCTTATACTCTCATCTATAATGTCTGATATGTCAGGTATACGGATGGTACCGATGTTCTCTGTGGATAACTACACGGTATGGCGCGTGAGAATGGAGGCCCACCTTCCATCGCTGCACGACAGCATAACTGATGTCCTTGAGACAGGACCCATCATTCCCATGATCGACAGCGTTCAATATGCCGCTGTGGGAGGTGTAGGAGCACAGACTGGTGCTAAAGTTGCTAAAGACAAATCTTCCTTCACGCCTGAAGAGAAAAGGCTGCAGAACCTCGGCCGAGTTGTACGAAATGCAATCCTGACTACGCTCAGCGATACACACCTCGGGAGGGTGCAAGATTGTAAGACGGCAAAAGAACTTTGGGATGCCCTAGCTGTACTAAGCCAAGGAACCCCGCAGATTAAAGAGAACAAGCTCGAGCTAGAGCTTCAAAAGTTCAACAACTTTGCCATGGAGCCCAACGAGACCATTTACGAGCTTAGCGTCAGATTCACAAACTAGATCAATGTGATCAACGGCCTGGGGAGGTCGTTCACCAACAAAGAGATGAACACCAAGATCTTGAGAGCGTTGCCTCGACTGAAGTGGCTTCCTTTTGCTACTTATTTACGTCGCTCAGATCTTAATGGTTTAACTCCGGATGTTATCTTTTCAGAATTAAAGACTGAGGAATTCGAGCACAGCCTACCCCAAAGATGTTCTAGTGCTCCAGCTGAAATCTAGATAGATCATGCTTTCAAAGCAACAGTCAGCAAATCTGGAGCCAATCCCATTTCTTCTAGCAAGATAGCAGCTGCCTCAGACGCTAAGTCTTCCGAGACTCCTGCTACTGATTAGCTTGCGCTCATGGCTCTCAAGTATCAAAGAGAGAAGGAAAGAGTCAGAAAGCTGAAGAAATACCACCGAGATTCTCCCTCAGGTAAGAAAGATCATCGAGAAAGGGAAGAATCTAAACTATCTACTGATTGCAGGAATGCAGAACCTGCTGTTAGTCCATCCAACATCTCAGCTGGAAAAGGTAGCAGAACAACTGCGTGTTAGAACTGCAAGAAAGAGGGACACTTCCAGTACGACTGTCCTGAGCTCTCAGCTGCTCAACAAGCAGAACGGCAGACCAGACGCGAGAAATTTACCCGCAGGAGTCAGGCCTACATCACCAGAGAGATATTCGATGACTCAATCGAGGAAGATACTTTCATGTACTCTTCTGAAGAAGAAGTTGAATTTATGGCCGTTGAGGTCAGAGAAATAGATCCTGAATCAACAACTGAGGTAAACTCGAAACTTTTATAACCTCCTCTTCACAGAGCACAGACGACACATGCTCAGCTACAGATGAACCTCTAGACGTGGTACAAGCATATGACGATCTACTAGAGGAGCAGATTCAGTTAAGCAGAGAGTTGAGCATAACTATTCAGGAATTGGAACAGGTAAAAGCTGAGAATCAGAGACTTTCTTCTCATTGTCAGGTCTCTACTGATTCAGAGAATCTTGTTGCGAGACTGAAGGAAGAGATTGAATCTCTTATGACTAAGTCTCAGCTTAAAGAAACTCAGATATCAGTTCTGACCAAGGACAATTATGAGAAAGATACTGAAATAGCCCGACTCAGTCAGAAACTCGCAGAGGTTGAGAAAGATTACGAATCACTTCGGAAAAGTGATTAGGTTTGGCGAGGACTGATTATTGAATAGTACCTGGGAGCCAAAGAGAAGTTGGAAAGCATGCTTAGAGCTCAAAGGCCACCAGCCATGAAACAAAGACTTGGCTACACTCCCACCTCTACTTCTAAAGGCTCAGAAATGCTGGCTGATAGGTTCGTCAGAGGGAAAGTTCAGATCTCTGAACCAACAACTCAGGCGAAGAACAAACAGAAGATGATTGCACCTCAGCCGAGCAACAAGAAGCAACTGACCAAAGGTTCTAGCCCCAGAACACCACGATCAAATTTAGGGGGAACTAAGAATGTCAGGTGGACAGAGCAGTATGGCGAGCCACTATATGAGCATCCAGCACAATATGGTTCGTACTATTATGAGCCCAGGGTCAGGAGGAGCACAAAACCTCAGAAGTAGAAAGCTCCTGAACCCAAAACTGCCAGGAAGTCATTATCCCTAGGTTCAGTGGAGAAAAAGATGACAAGGTTCAGAAAAAGAAGTCTCAGACTCCTAAGGTCCCGAGATAGATATGGGTCGCGAAATCACCAACTAACGCTTAAGGACCCAAACTGAACCAAAAGGTACCTAAAATATTTCTATTTTGCAGGTGCATAAGGACCCTTGGATTATGGACATTGGCTGCTCGAGACACATGACGTATCAAAAGAGCCTGCTGACCAATTACGTGCAAGAAGATGGTCCCAGAATTGAGTTTGGTGACAACTCTAAAGGCTATATAAGGGGATACAGAACACTGAACATTTGGACTGCTTCAGTTCCAAGAGTAACATATGTTGAAAGACTTCAACATAATCACCTTTCGGTCAGTCAATTCTGTGATAATCTGAATAGAGTTATCTTTGACACTGGTTTCTGTGATGTTGTTGACAAATCTATAGGGAAAACAGTGTTATCAGGCTCGCAGAAGAAGAATATCTACGTTGCAAACTGGAACACCGCAGAACCTGAGGCTTGCTTACTTGCTCAGCCGAAATCCAGTGATAAAACAGGATGACTATGACACAAGAGACTCAGTCACCTGAATTTCAAGACAATGAACAAGCTAGCAAAGAACTCTAAAGTCAGAGGACTGTCCAATGAATCTTTTATCAAAGACAGAAATTGTGAAGCGTGCTTGAAGGGAAAGAAGAGTAAGAAAAACAATCCACCAATTTCGTCACCTTCCACTGATGGAATCCTTAAGTGCTACACATGGAGTTGTTTGGGCCGGTTTCTCCAGTGACTAGAAGAGGCAAGAACTATGCCCTCGTCGTTATTGACGATTATTCGAGATATATGTGGGTCATCTTCATAGCCAACAAATCTGATGTCAAGACTGATCTACCAATGCTGTTGAAGAGACTCAGTGTGGAGAAATACATCAAGATTCAGAGAATTCGCTCAGACAAAGGAACATAATTACTCAACTCAGTAGTTAAAGAGTACTGCGATAAGGAGGGAATTCAACACGAGACTTCATCAACTCGCACCCCTCAGCAGAACGGACTTGCTGAACGAAAGAACAGAACACTAAAAGAAGCAGCAAGAAACACTCCTAGCAGACTCTGGACAACCCTCAAAGTTCTGGGCTGTTGTTGCTGACACCGCCTGCTACACTCAGAATCGATCACTACTTACACAACAGCACATGAAGACGCCATACCAACTGCGGAAAGGGAGAATTCCTTCTATTTCTCATTTTCATATTTTTGGTTGTCCTTGCTTTATCCACAATAATGGGAAGGATAAGTTGAAGGTCTTTGATAGCAAATCTAATCAAGGAGTATTCTTATGATACTCTCGAGGCAGTAAAGCCTTCAGGGTCTTTAACTACCAGACTCTTTCTGTGGAGGAAAGCCCTCATGTTATTTTTGATGAGTTAGTTACTGAGAATAGGAAACCAAAGACGACAATTACTGAAGATGTCAGCAGCAAGCTACAGGATCTCACACTAAACGACAAAGCCGAAAAGATCCAGCGTTGTTGGGATGATGAGTCAGACGATGAAGAAATTCAGACCCATCCTACAAGCATTGTAGCTTACCTAGTTGATTCTACTGAACAGAATCAACATCATGTAACAATGGTGTGATAACCCTAGTTTCCCATAATTAATTAAGGATTTTTGATTATTATTTTTCATTTTAATTTATAGATTTAGAAATTTTACACTCGTAAAAACATGAAATTTATACGTCTCCATTTTATTGTACCTTCATGTATATACGAATATTCATGGTAAATAGATTATGCCCATTTCTTAACTAGACAAGGACGTGGAAGATAAATGAAGGCTGATGATTATCCATCATATTCTCATACATATATTTTAGAATTTTAAGTCCACCTCATGCTAGGTACACAAGAGAAGTAAAAGTGAATTTGAATTACTCTTGGTCAATTCATGATCTTCACATCTTACCTTTTTACGTGGGTCTCATGCAAGTAGCATTGTATGACTCAACAAAGCTAATCCTATAGCTAATTTTAATGACTAAGTAAGTCTACCCCTATTATTTATATAATTTAGATACTTCTTTTTTGGCTATAAATAGAGGGGTTGGGTTGATGTTTTCTGCAGATAGGTTTGTGTTTTTAGTATTTAGGTTAGTATATAAGTCTTTTAGGTTGGGCTGAATAAAATATGTGGATATGCCTAATATCAATTTTTTTTAATGTATAAATAACTTAAGATATTCTCGTTACCCAATTAATCACTTAGCCTAACAAATTATATGTATCTTTGGAGTATGAATTTTATAATATATGTTATGGATCTAGCATTTGTGATACGTATTGCAATTAATGGAGGACGCATGACAATGTACCACTACTAAGCAAACTTATATACGTAAGGTATATTATATATATATATACATATATATATATATGTATATAAATATATATATATATATATATATACTTATTATTATGTTATCTAGTGAAGAGGGCTTCTAGAAAGGAATTAAATAGACTTTATATCACATATCCTGCTACGTGTTTTTAGAGGGGAAATGTATAGCTTAACACCATGCAATGCTATAAATGGGTGACTCATGCAACCTACGTGATTTGGTGACTATAAATAGTAGCCAAACTAGTTGAATTTCCTTCACCAATTCGTATGTCCTCTTCCATAAATTAGTGGAGTAAAGTATATCTTTGGAAAATCAAAGAGAAGGCCCTACAGTAGAAACAGAAAAAGGCACTTTGCAGACTAAAGCAAGTTCGTACAATACAACAGCAAGGTGGGTTTTACTTTCTCAAAAGTATTTTGAGTTATTGAGGTCTATGAAATTTTATGTTTATCCATGAAAATGTTTTTGTGCGTTCTATTTGTTTAATGCTCTGAATTAATCGATCGAGATTCTTGACTGGCCTAACACGCTAGTGAGAATTGTGTAGACCATTGTTAGTAGTGCAATGGGTTAATCGCCATTGTGTGCTAACCAGTTGGACAGGACCTATGGGCTTCGGCTTTAAGTCTAACGGTTGGGATCACTGGGTCAAGACCTAAGATCAGATGTTTATGGGACACATTGGGTTGTAGCTCAAAGTCCGAGAGTAAGGAGCTATAGAGTAAGAGTAACATTAGAACGTGACAGTGTGCACACAAGGAGATAAATGTTGGTATGATTGAGAGTGGCTTTTGTTTCAAAACCTTCCAAGTCACACGATTTATGCATGGATAAACTATTTATAAAAATGTTTATGAATTGCTTCACCCACTGAGTACACTAGTGCTCAGCCCAAACTATTTACAAAATGCTTTCAGGTTGGGCGGACAGTGGTGACGAGCAAAGCTGATGCGAGGGTTTCTGCTGTATACAAAATGCTTAAGTTTAAATATTTTATTAAGAACTCTGATGGGCCTATCTTGTGTATTATTTTTGGGCCCTGTGATACTTACTTTGACGATTAATTGCTTAAAGACTCAATTTCAGTCAAGTCTTTGAATATAAAATTCTTGAGTACTGTTGTCATCTTTGTTTTAGCAAGATTCACTATTGAAAGATTTGTGACACAATTTATCAGGCTTTCCGCTTGATTTATTCCAAATAATACAAACCCTATTTCTTTCCCCGCTTCTTTTCTCAAATCCCCTAGTGTCACCCTGATGATCGTGTCCTTCTCCGATAATCGTGGCGTGACAAAGTGGTATCAGAGCATAAGTTCTTGGTTCTGTGACCTAAAGTTGATTGTCTTGAGTCTATAATAGTATCTCCAGATTTGCAAGTGTTTATGGTAACCCTTGGCTTGCTGTCACACTGCCCTCAACAAAAAGGTATGTTTAAAATTCTATTTTAAAGCTATGTATGAAGGTGTGCACGAATGGTGATTTGCTAAAGGCAATCACGAGATGCGAATGTTGTCGTGTTGGAAAAGTCCACTCGACTGAGGAATATGTTTTCATGATGAATTTCTTTAGGATCATGATCATGTTGAAAAGTATTATTGTCAAGTTGGACAAGTCCACTTGACCAGTGCATATGTTTTTCGTTGAGTTCGTCTAAGCTCAAGTGACGAAAGTTTTGAGAAAAAGTATTTGATATAATGTTATGAATTATTTGAATACAATTGTTATGTTTTGTTATATTGAGAACTTTTATGCCAGTATGACTTGAAATAGGTTAAGTGGAAGTGAAGGAAAGTATAGTGATACTTTGTTATGGTAATGAATGGGATATTTCGTTGTGTTGGATTTTTAAATCAATGCAACTAGAAAGATGATGAAATTGGAAAAGAAATGATGAGATACATAGTGATAGTGTTTTTCTCTTGCACTACTGGAGGACGCACAAGTTGTTTAATAAGTTGATGACATTGGCTTTATAATAGGACACGTTACGATGATAATGGTTTAAGTACTCATGCTTAAACATATGAATAGTGCCTTCAAATTACTTCGAAGCTCTCTACATACATGCGGGAATAGTTTCTCATAAGAAATTTCGTAGTAAGCAGTTTGATTTGCTACGCCACCAAAACGGGTAGGCGAACTCATACTTGACAACAATGTGAAGATTGCTTTCACGTTATGAACGTTATGACGCATAACAATCAGATTTATAGGTCTCTACTTTGTCGATTAACGTAAGACTAAAGTAATCATCATTGATCTTGAAGCACTTCATTATCTTATAGAAAGAGTATTTTTCGCATTGGAGAGCAGAAAACAATGACAAGATAAATGTTATTCTAGATTCTTGATGTAGAGAAATGCTAACCTATTCAGAGTTGGAGTTTGCTATAATGGAGTAGTCACAGACAGTTGATAATGATTGAAATGCTATTGACGGTACACGTGCAGATAATGACGACCGATGTGCTTCACGTATGGGTGATATACTATCGTATTCTAATTATGTATCCACAAATATTCTTTCTAGTAGTAGATATAAAAGATTTTTTGACACGTAAGAGAGATGATGATAAAAATAAGGATTCTTAGGGATCGACATTAGATTTTAAATAGATGGTTATAATGATTTATCTGGGTTATTTCCTTTGACTTGTTCAGTAAGTTGTCAAGTTTTTTTTTCGACATAAATCTTACAAATATCTTCACAACGGAGTTGGGCCTTGCTTTTCCATAGCCTAGACTCGAATTGATAGCCATATCATTTTCTATACATTTTGAGGTCCTTCTCAAAGGAGTCTTGTTGCGCGTAACAGTCGCCTATCAATATGTTCATCTTTATACTTGATTATGTGTTGTTTGAATTCTCTTTTCAACAACACATCTTGATATGCTTGTCGTGAGTATGTAATACATTTTTCCTTGAGAAGACGATCAGACTATTATCTTGGAATAATATCATAGCATTTTGTTTCGCTATGAGATTGAAATATTTTTCTGTTAAGTCTAGACTAGAATCTCTAGACTTTTAAAAGTTGGTCAACTATTTTTGGGTGTTTCATATACTACAATGTTACTTGTGTTTTCCAACTTTTGAAACAAAGTTTTGTCATGTTTGAGACTATGAGCTCATATAACCCTGATTTCAGAATCATTGTCAGCTTGATTTTCAAACCTTTGACTCGGTTTCAGTAGGAAAAGAAATCAATTTGAGTTTCACAATTCCTTGATAAGATAGTGGTACCTGGTGTGCATATGAAAGTTATGATTGAACTGTTATAATAGGTTTTGTTGACCTTTATAACATAATAAGATTATTGTGAAAATATTATGATTATCTTGTAGTTAGAGAAACACACTAGATGAGGTATGATCTGATTTCAACCCTTATAAGTTAGACTTTCACTCTGAGCACAATGAATATGAATGAGAAAACTTATAAAGCTTATAGAAGATAGAGAATTTAGCAAGTATTATCTCGTGTGGTTTGGTGATAGATTAAGATCTACCTTCTAAATGATGAGAATAGTTAACATGACCGTAAAGCGCATCGCAAGAATAATCACGTGGAATGAAGTAAGAGGTGATATTACCAGAAGACATCTCATACCCTTGTTAATTGAGTACCTCAACAATGGAGATGACGAACAAACGCTCAAATGCATGGTGTACTTACCTATGATTTAGTAACGTATATTTATCAATCATCGAACTTCCACTTAAATTGACGGCTCTTTTACGACAGTATTTATACGGATGGTACGATTAATAACTTCGCCGAGATCGAGATTTATTCGGATACCTCACGCATTATTCTCTTACTGCTTAAAGTTTCACCTCTTTGTCGAACAAGATACGACTTTAAGGCACGACCTTTAGGCAATGACTTAATGATTGTACGAGTGATACCTCTCTAACGATTCTTCAAGAGTACAAGCTCAGCTGGAGTCAACTTTTGCGGACAGCTCCAAGAACTGAGTATGATTGAGATGGTTAGATCAAGATCACACGATGTCGATGCTTGATGCGAAGATAAAGACATGAGTAACAGCACCACCGTGTCACGTTATATTAATACATCTTGGAGTATGAAGCTTTTAAGACACTCGATCACGAACGATGAAAAAGAGAACCTGACTAAGACTTGAAGTAGTAGACACAAGATTATTTAAAAAGTTTATGCCTACCTTGTTATTATATAGTTGGCCATTTATTTCTTATTGGACCATTCCACTTATTTTACTTCAACTAAACAGCTATGCCATTTTGGTACTATAATTGCCGGAATCCATTTCGATAGCTCATGCCAACGGATCATTCTGTGTTTCTTTGAACTCCCTTGAAAGTATCATTTGATAAAATTGCGATTGCCAATATTATCCAATTCTCTTTGATTCCCTAATTTTGTTTTTCACTCTATAATGAGTTTTTCTCTATATTGGTTATATATTGCAATTTTCTGTCAAACTGACTGGGTGTAGTAATCTTGTCATGACTTTCTCTAGAGATATCTGTCTCAAATCCAACCCAATTATCGGTTCAACAATATATTATACATGTTCAGGCTCCCAATATTTCAAGGATTGTGGTTTCTCGAAATTGTCTATAGAAGTAGGAAGGTTTCCAAGAAGTTAAATGTTACTCTCTTTAGTCCTCTATATCCATCAAATATTGAATCTTTGTAGCCTCTAAATATTTGATCTTAATTAGAAGTGAGATCATTTTTTAATTGATTTCATCTTGATTAAGATTCGGAATCAAGTTTTCATTTTCTTGTTCCTCTCAAACTTGGAAAACGGACTTACATTTCGTTTGTCCCATTCCTCCACTCTATTTACCAGCCTCAGCAATTGGTCATAGTTCATCTCGAAACTTGATCTCTGATGATTATTTCATAAATCTGTTTCTAACCTCGTTGAAATATTTGCTCGATTACATTTATGAATAATATTCTTTTTCTCCTTTGACAGTATAGTCGAACTTATTTCATAATATATTTTCTTAAGATCTATCTTGTTACTTGGTCATCGATACTTATCGTTCCATCTATTCGTTTTATCCTCATTGAACATATCCTTTGATTGGTGGAAGCGTGAAACTTTTCTTTTGAAATATCTCTATTATGTAACCTGATTCTAATAAAGGTTACACAACATCCGTAATAGCTAAATCTGCCTAAAGGAAGATAAGTATGAGCGGAAATAAGGAGATGAATTATTTTTAGAGAAGATAAGTTCTCGATCGATTAATGATTTTTGGACAACAACAACAAATAACCTTCTTATGGTTGAGAAAGGATTGTGTGTAAGAAATTAAAGGGCGAGACCAGAAGCTCGTAATACTTGATAACGGTCTACACAAGAGATACCACAACACATCATTGAGTAAACTAGAAGAGAATTTCTCCGCATTGATTTCTTGATATAACTGATGATTGATTCATCTTTTCCTTTTTCTCCTTGGTAGCGGCTTTCCAATCTAAGATTAACTTATTTTCATACAATGCATGTTTATAGAAGCGAGGAGACTTATTGCAAGGCAAAGTAGCGTACAACCTATCCAACTCTCCACATCTATATTGCTGAAAGCGTTTGTAACTCATAGCTAGAATAATTATAGTTTCGGGGCATAAGTACCAGACTCATGAAGCAACTCCTTCATTGGAAGATTAAGAAAGTGGTAATTTTGCTCATGTAATATTGCTTAATATTTCATCATATTAGGCGCTATACACAAGACTAGACTGTTGCAGCCCTACGAAATTCCTAAGAGAAGCTAAGTGCATTGTTATAAGCTTTATCAACAGATTGAACCACTTCTACGTGGGCCAAAGTCAAACAATAGATAGAGTCAACGAGTTCCATTTCAATTCGATCAACGTTTCGATTGGATAGATTAACATAATGTTACCTCAAGAAAATTTTAGTGTACGGGGCATGCGGTTGTCGATCATCTCGGATTGTGACTCCAGATTCATCTTAAATGCTAGAAGAGTTTATACCAAACGATCAACAAGTAACTGAGTATTAGTTCAGTTCTCAATCCGTGAACTCTATGGAAAGTTAGAAGGGACTATTTAAATTCATGATAGATTTGGAAGATATTTTTTTCCAAGTGGAATACGTCTATTACGAAAGCAACAAAACAACAATTACCGTGGTAGCTTACGAAAGTGTATATTGTCGAGACATGAATATACTATATAATGGTTAGTTCAAGAAAATGCAGAAAATATATGGCGATAAGGGGAATTATAGTGATGAGCGTGAAATAGTTTAATGATTAACTGTTCATAATAAAGAGTGAGATGATCTAGGAAAATAAATAGAGTTTACAAGAAACTCTCATATTACGGAGCAAGATAGACAAGGTTCTTAATAGATAGGTTGAGTAACATCTCTTCTAATATTAGTTAAGAGTGATCCAAAACTACTTCAATAGATGATTGAGAAAGTTGATCACATCAAGCAACGAATTAAGGACGCCCAAGATAGAAAAAAAAATTGTATACCGATAAGCGCCGAACCGAGTTAGAGTTTAATGTGAACGGTCAAATTTTCCTTAAAGTATCTCCTTCCAAAGGAATTACACGGTTTGGTAAGAAGGGCAAGTTAAGTACTAGATACATAGGACCTTTTGAAGTCTTGAAGAGAAAAAGTCATGTAGCATACCAGTTGGCCTTACCGCATAATATTGGAAATGCGTATGACGTTTTCCATGTATCTCAACTTAGAAACCACGTGTATGACCCTAAACACATAATCAAATATGAAGAGGTAAATCTGGACACGGACCATAGCTATGAGAAAAGACCTGTACAAATTCTTGACCGCAAGATCCAAGTTTTGAGAAACAAGCAGATTCCATTTGTAAAGGTCCTGTGGAATCACCACGGAGAAGAAGAAGCTACATGGGAACTAGAAGAAATGAACACGTCTCAATATCCTGAAATTATCTTATAAAGGTACGTAAATTTCGAGGACGAAATTTTTTAAGGAGGGAAGGATGTGATAACCCTAGTTTCCCATAATTAATTAAGGATTTTTGATTATTATTTTTCATTTTAATTTATAGATTTAGAAATTTTACACTCGTAAAAACATGAAATTTATACGTCTCCATTTTATTGTACCTCCACGTATTTATGAATATTCATGGTAAATGGATTATGCCCATTTCTTAACTAGACAAGGACGTGGAAGATAAATGAAGGCTGATGATTATCCATCATATTTTCATACTTATATTTTAGAATTTTAAGTCCAGCTCATGCTAGGTACACAAGAGAAGTAAAAGTGAATTTGAATTACACTTGGTCTATTCATGATCTTCACATCTTACCTTTTTACGTGGGTCTCATGCAAGTAGCATAGTATGACTCAACAAAGCTAAGCTTATAGCTACTTTTAATGACTAAGTAAGTCTACCCCTATTATATATGTTGGGAGATGATTCAGTCTTCTCACAATCGGTTGAGAGATAACTCAGTAGCCTAGTACTTTGAATATTTGCAGAAGATTTGAAGATCCCAAAACCTTACTTTGAACTGATGAACCACTCAGTTGTAATGAGTTGTTCTGTCTCTGAGGTTTCAGACTCAGTAGACACTCTTCATTTGGTTCAGGCGCTGAGTAGATTACCAGCCTCAGTACCAGAAGAAGAAGACTCAGTGATACTGGACTTAGCAGCAGCAGTATACTGAAAGGAGTCAGTGAAACTGAACTCAGCAGGAGTAGTTCACTGAACTCAGAGTTGATCTTCAGTAGAGCCGACTCAGTAGGAGCATGCTACTGAATATGGAGTAGACTCAACAACGGCTAGATAGTCTTCTAAAAACTGTCAGAATTTTCTAAGTCAAATCAGCAGAGTCATACGAGGAAGAGAGAAGTTAGCTTCAGATCTACCTTGAAGTCTGTTTTGTCTCACCTACTTTCTTCATCCTCGACCAATGACGAGCAACCTCTCTGATTAAAAATGCAAGTCAACAACTTTCCAGAAATGGAGGGAAAGTACTCTGCCACCATCTTTGAAAGAGCCGGTAGCCACCCAAAAGAGAGAGACACAAGGATCGTCGTCTCCAACGTATATATCCTTCTCTCTGCTCTATAAATAGAGGGATACAATTCAAATTGATGCTCACCTATCTGCTCACAAGAGAACAATCGAACGAACATAACACAAAGCATTCACGAGCAACTCGAAACGACCTAAGTCCTCCGCAAGAAGTTCAAAGAGTAATCTCCGGCGAAAGACGACTTGCTCATAAGGAACCAAGCTGAACCCGAGTATAAAGCCTCTAGTATCCAAGCGACTGAATACGAACCCTGTACCATACTTAAACTGTTCGTCACTCTAGAAGCCACTTTCTCGTTCCCTATCCCTCTAACCTAAGCTCAACAGATCATATGCATAGCTTAGACGAAGCAGTTCATATCTGAACTGATCCTTATTGTAAAGGACTCCTTCATAGTTGGAGAGTTTGTCAAACACTTCAGTTTGATCCTTTGTAAACAGAGACTTTCTCAGTATAAATCTCAATACAAGTGTTTGTCCAGCGTATAAACTGACTGAGACTATCTCAGTATAATACATAGCTTCCTGATCTTTCGGGACAGTGGACGTAGGATTGTTGGATCCGAACCACTTTAAAAACTGCCTGTGTTCTGTGTGTTTTTCTATTCTTAACTGTTGCATTGATTACTGTGCATACTGAAAGTATTTTCTAAAATCATTCAACTAAGTTTCATATAAGCTTAATCGATCGCACTAACTACTGAAACTATTTTATTAAAACCGTTTTCTAAACTCAACTGAATTTGGGCCTACACATTTTCGCACTTCTGAACTTCATCTGAACGGTACTGAATTCTGACTCAAGTCAACTACCAGGCCTCAGTGAAGTCAGCCACTCTGCCACACGATCCAGAACAGCTTATTTGGTCTACTGAACTCATTCAGTACAACACTCTCCTGAAAAGGACTGTTCGTGTTTGAAGTTGAGAAATTGCTTTCAGGTGTATTCAACCCCCCCCCCTCTACAACTGAACGTTTAATCTTGGGACCAACAATTGGTATCAGAGCAGGAGTTCTCTAAGACTCTTGTTATTCTAATACTGGTCTACTTGAACGGATCCAAAAAACGTTTTCATTGCATGTCATTCTTCATTCATATCACTATCTACTATGTCTGATATGTCAGGAATCAGGATGGTACCCATGTTCTCAGTAGAGAACTACGGGGTATGGCGGGTCAGAATGGAAGAACATCTGACCTCCCTCCACGACAGCATGACAGAGGTACTGGAGGACGGACCTATCGTTCCAATAGTTGACAGTGTCGTAACTCGGGATCCAGCACAGGGAGGAGGAATGGTGATCGGGAAGAAGATCCCTAAAGACAGGAGTCTCTTCACCCCTGAGGAGAAGAAGCTTCACAACTTAGACCGGGTCGCCAGAAACGCCATACTGACCACTCTGAGCGATTCTTATCTCGGGAGAGTTCAGGACTGGAAGTCCGCAAAGGAACTCTGGGATGCTCTAGCGCTAATGAGTCGGGGGACTCAGAAGATCAAAGCAAACAAACTGGCACTGGAACTTCAGAAGCTGGAGAGACTATCTCTCATGCCTGGCGACTCCATTGAAGATCTCAACGTCAGATTCACGGATCTGATGAATTCTATCTACGGGCTGGGAAAGACATTCTCCAATCGAGAGATGAATCTCAAGATTTTGAGGGCACTACCAGACAGTCATTGGACTCCCTTCGCTACTTTACTGAGACATTCTGATTTAGATATTGTTACTCCTAACCATATCTTTTCAGAAGTTAAAGCTGAGGAGTTCGAGTTGGTCTACCTCAAAGGAAGCAGCGAGCTGAAGCTGACACCCAAGTTGACCATGCCTTCAAAGCATCTGTCAGCACAATGGCCCCGACTTCTAGCAAGGCTGAACCTTCACTTAGTGATTTACAAGAAGGAAACCTGGCCAAGAAGTACGCGCTACTTGCCGTGAAGTATCAGAAAGAGAAGGAGAGGCGCGGAAAACTCTCAAAAGTTGTTAGAGACTCTAAGGGTAAGTCTGAATATACACCTAAGCGCACTCCTAACTCACATACTTTTGAATGCAGGAAACAGGAGGACTCAGCTCAGTCGAAAGACAGAGAAAGAAAAGAAGAGAGAGTCACTACCTGCTACAACTACAAAAAAAGCCAGGACACTATCAGTATGATTGCCCTGAGCTCAGTACTGCTGAGAGAGCAGCACGCAAAGCTTGAAGGGAGAAGTTCATCAAGAAGTGACAAGCTTATATTGCTGGTGAACTCTCAGATGACTCAGATGGAGTCGATTCCTTCATGGATTCATCCGACGATGAAGCGGCATTCATGGCCATAGAGCTTGAAGAAGACGCTGAAAAGTGACTCATGGCAGGAGAAGAGGATGAGGTAAAATCTCACGCTCCATTTAACTCCTCTTCACACTGCACACACGACACTATTTCAGGTGCAGATGAGAATCTGGACGTCGCAATCGCATATGAGGAACTACTCGACGAGCTGATTCAGATGAGTCTGCAGCTCAGTAAGACTCTTTAGGAGTTGGATACCCTGAAAGTGGAGAATCAGAGACTTTCTCAGGAGAGTCAGGTTGCTACTGAGTCAGAAGGACTTGTGTTAAGACTCAAGGAGGAGAAAACTCTCTGATAGCCAAGTCTCAGCATCAAGAAGATCAGATCTCAATACTGACCAATGACTTGACTCAGAAAGATATTGAACTGAGTCAACTGAAGCAAGAGTTGTCAGGACTTCAGACCAAGCATGAACTGATAAAGAAGAGTGATGATGTCTGGAGAAACCTGATGACAGAGAGGTACATGGGCGCTGAAAAGAAGCTTGAGGCGATGCTAGCAAGCAACAAGCCTAAGCACTGCAAGGAGGGACTTGGATTCAGCCATGGAGCCTCCTCATCTGCCCCCGTACGCTCAGAAAACCGGCTAGCTGATAGATTTGTTCAAGGGGAGACCATCAACGCAGTGATTCTGAACCCCCTAGCCAATAACAAACAAAAGATGAAGGCACCTCATCCCAGCTATCAGCATTCTGACAAGAAGATCAGTTCCAAATCACCCTAGTTCAGTCAAGGGGGAACTAGCAAAGCTAAGTGGGCTGATCAGTATGGACCTCCACAGCTGACACATCCAGCTTAGAAGAAGAAAAAGAAAGCCGTGAAGAAGGCAAAGGTCAGCAGTCCACCTACTCAGAAGATCAGGACTCCTGAACCTGTTAAGCCTTAGAAGTCAGCATCGACCAGTCCAGTGGTCAAGTATGTTGATCAAAGTGGGAAGAAACTGTCTGAGACCACCAGGGTCGTAAGATTGATATGGGTTTCCAAAACAAACATCTAAGGACCCAAAATCAAAAATAAAGGGTACCTAAATATAATTCTATTTTGCAGGTGCACAACGACCCTTGGTATGTGGACAATGGATGCTCAAGACATATGACATACCAAAAGGACCTACTGAAGAATTATACTACTGAAGAAGGACCCCGAATCGAGTTTGGTGACAATGCAAAAGGCTATACCAGAGGATATGGAACACTCAGCATTGGAACCGCAACAGTTTCAAGAGTATCATATGTTGAAGGACTTCAGCATAATCTTCTCTCTGTTAGTCAATTTTGTGATAACTCGAATAGAGTAATTTTTTACGTTGGTTTCTGTGATGTCATTGATAAATCTATAGGGAAAACAGTGTTGTCAGGTTTGTGCAAAAAGAATATCTACGTAGCTGACTGGAACTCAGCTGACCTGAAGATTGTTTGTTGGCAAAGAATGACAACAGAACGGGGTGGCTCTGGCACAGAAGACTCAGTCATCTCAACTTCAAGACGCTCAACAAGCTAGCTAGAAACACTCTAGCAAGAGGACTGTCAAATGAAATGTTCAGCAAAGACACTCAGTGTGATGCATGCCTGAAGGGAAAGCAAACAAGGAATCGAAATCCTCCTGTTCCGTTTCCTTCCACTGATGGAATCCTTCAGCTACTACATATTGATTTGTTCGGTCCAGTCTCTCCCGTGATGATTAAAGGCAAAAAGTATGCTTTAGTGGTCATTGATGACTACTCGCGCTACACATGGGTCATATTTATTGCCAACAAGTCTGACGTCAAAACAGAGTTACCAACGAATCTGAAAAAGTTGAGTGTCGAGAAGAACACCAAGATCATCAAGATACGTTCTGACAGAGGAACTGAGTTCCTGAATTTTATGGTAGAAGAGTTCTGCAAAGCCGAAGGCATAGAGCATAAGACGTCTGCTGCGCATACGCCTCAACAAAATGGGGTTGCTGAAAGGAAGAATAGAACACTCAAAGAACCAGCAAGAACCCTGCTCGCAGACTCAGGACTCCCAACCAAATTCTGGGCAGAAGCTACTGACACTGCATGTTACACTCAGAACAGATCTCTACTGACAAAGCAACATAAGAAGACACCATATGAATTATGGAACGGCAGGAAGCCTTCTTTATCTTATTTCCATATTTTTTGGTGTTCGTGCTTTATCCACAATAATGGGAAGGATCAGTTGAAGGATCAGACCAGGGAGTCTTCTTAGGATACTCCCGGGCCAGCAAAGCCTTCAGAGTCTTTAACTATCGGACCCTTTGCGTGGAGGAAAGCCCTCATGTTGTTTTTAATAAGTTTGCTACTGAAGACAGGAGCAGGAACTCTAAACTAGAATCTGAGGACATCAGTAAGCAGCTACATGATCTGAGCCTGAAAGATAAAGTTGAAAAGATCCAGTTGTGTTGGGATGATGATTCGGATGAAGACACTGAAGATAAGTCTACTGAATATCAGCCAGCAGCAGAAGTTGCTGAACAGATTGAATCTACTGAACAGAGTCAATCCCAGGTAACTCAGGTCAATGAAGAAAATAATAATTCAGGGGGAACAAATGAAGTTCCTGAGCTAAATGCCCCTAAACCTGGTGACTCAGTAGACCCAACTCTAGTATCTAAATTACTTCAATCCCAGAATAGTATAACTTAAATGCCTAACTCACCTACTATCTGTGTTGAACAGATCTCAGATGAAGAGTTGAAACATCGTAGATCGTGGCTGGACGCTCACACTTCTGATTTAATTATTGGAGATCCTTCAGCAAGCGTAAAGTCAAGATCCAGATTCTGTCAGGGAGAATGCACATTATATTCCTGCTTCTTGTCTACTGAAGAACCTCAGTCAGTTGAGGATGCACTTAAGGACGCTGATGGATCATTGCCATGCAGGAGGAGCTGAATCAGTTCACGAGAAAAGAAGTATGGGAGCTTGTTGACAGACCCTTACATCAACATGTAATTGGAACTAAATGGGTCTTCAAGAACAAGCGAGACGAAAACAACATTATAGTAAGGAACAAAGCAAGACTCGTGGCAAAAGGCTACTGTCAAGCTAAAGGGATAGATTTCGATGAAACTTTCGCTCCAGTTGCAAGATTTGAGGCAATCAGACTATTCCTAGCCTACGCAACACATCAGAGATTCAGAGTTTATCAAATGGATGTGAAGTCGCGTTCCTGAACGGCGTGTTTAAAGAAGAAGTCTATGTAGAACAGCCTCCCGATTTTCAGCAGGGACATCAGGTCTACAGACACAGAAAGGCTCTGTACATGTTAAAACAAGCACCCAGGGCTTGGTACGATACCCTGTCTGAGTTTCTTCTTCAGAAAGGTTTTCAAAAGGGCACAGTAGACCGCACATTATTCAGCATTTGACTGGAAGACGATATCCTACTTGTGCAGATCTACGTAGATGACATAATCTGCGGATTGAAGAACGTCATCATGTGTCAGCAGTTTGAGAAAATGATGAAGGACATGTTCGAGATGTCAATGATGGGAGAGATGAATTATTTCCTCGGTTTTCAAGTCAAACAAGCTGAGAAGGGAACATTTATCAATCAAGGCAAATACACTCGAGACCTCATCAAGAAGTTCGGTTACACATCCGGCACACCAATCAAGATCCCGATGAACACGAACATGAAAATCGATCTTGATAAAGAAGGAGTATCAGTAGACCATACTGAATTTTGTGTTATTATTGGTTCATTATTATATCTAATAGCTACTCGACCTGACATAACTTATGCTGTAGGTGTCTGCGCTCGATTTCAGGCGAATCCTAAGCAGAGTCACATGGACTCGGCAAAGAAGATTCTCCGCTATCTAAGAGGAACACCTGACATGGGTTTATGGTATCCAGCTGATGATAATATTGAACTAACTGGTTATTCTGATGCTGACTTTGCAGGATGTAGAATTGACCGAAAGTCAACTTCTGGAACGTGTCAGTTCCTTGGCAGTAAGCTGATTTCATGGTTTTCAAAGAAACAACATTCAATAGCGACGTCAACTACTGAAGCTGAATATATGGCTGCCAGAAGTTGCTGAGCCCAAATCCTTTAGCTGAGACAGCAGCTACGCGACTATGATGTTATTCAGAATGAAGTGCCGATCTTTTGCTACAGCACCAGTGCAATTGCAATCACTTAAAATCTAGTACTTCATACGAGATGCAAGCATGTGGACATCAGACACCACTTCATTCACGATCATATCAGGATGGAAAATATCCATACAGACCATCAAAGGGCCGACATTCTGACCAAGCCTCTAGTTGAAGCCAGATTCAGAGAACTTTCAGTAGAGCTAGGTCTACTGGACCCTACTGACTCCAGTCAGTAAGTGGATTCAGGAGAGGAGCATTCAACAAGGGGGAATATTCACTCTCGGTACTGAATAAATTCAAAACGTAGAGATTCAGTAACCATCTACACGAGGTATCAGCTGTCTACGATGTTCAGCTGACAGGTTTGCGTTTCTCTACTCAGTAGCCAATGAAATAACATGTGCATTTATGATTCAGATTCAGCTTTCGTATTCAATGCCTTTGAAAATGTCATTTAATATAACGGTTTACATTAAATACACGACATTCTATGTAACGCATGCTGAACTCTGCGGCGCATTTAATGCATGTCATACCAAGTTACTTCTTTAGCTATTTACAACTGTATTTTGACTTAGACAGCTAAATTGATCATTACCTATTTTATAACATTAAATCCTAGTCGTCCATCTCATAAAGCTATTTCAAACTTAACCGTGGATTATTAACTATTCATCTTCTTTAACATATATAAACACGTTCAAAGTTTAGAAACCGCCATTTTCACTCTGCAAATTTTTGTAACCCTAGTTCTCTGAGAAAAAGCTTCTGTTTACTTGCAAACTCATTTCCAATCTCTCAGAAAACTCGTTAGTAAATCTTTAATGAATATTCAGCATTGATATAATATTTTTTAAATACTTTTCGCTCGATACTGATACTTCTTCTTTGCAGAATATTAGACATGGCAGGAACATTCGTCAACATTCCCCTGGATATGAAGGAGATCCTTGAAAAGGATCGAGTATGGTGTGAACCCATGATGGAGTTCGACGTCTGAGAACTCGAGTTCATGGAGGAGATTTTCGACGCTCTCAGAGCGACCGGCTTAGAGGGATTTCTGTCGGGGAAGCCGACATATTTCCTCCCGCGCCAGATTGATGAGTTGTACTTGAACTCAGAGTCAGTAGAGGGTGACATCCGATGCAGATATGTTGTCCGTACAGTTTGAGACCCCTCCTGTGCCGTTTCAGAAATAAAAACGATGTCGATCAGTGAAGCTCTTCAGAGAAGTTTCCAACTTCCCAGCGAGGGATTCAGTACAGAGGGCTACAAGGATGATATCATGGATGAATACCTTGAGATCTTCTGTGGGAAGCCAACCTCCTTCAGAGCAGCATTTCCAAAGAACGCCATGCTCCCAAAATTCAGAGCATTGGCTTATATTGTGACTCAGCTTCTAACGAGTCAGGCTGGATCTTTTGATCAAGTGTCGAGGCCGAAGATACAAATGATGATGGCCATTTATGATCACGCGAAGATCAACTAGACTGAGTTCTTCCTCAAAGAATTTATGACGCAGTCCACAAAATTCGACAAGCTATCTAGTGCCTAGCAATGAAGGGAAAACTACTATATGGACTGAAGCTGTTAGTCATGATAGAGGACTTCTGCAGAACAGACAACATTGCATATGCTGACAAGCACTATTTTAATCCGAAGAAGGTCCGATTCCAGAGCAGGGCAGCGGCCCTTCAGCAGATTGGATCAGGGCCTGCTGATCCCACTATCGAAGCTCAGAAGACCTCCACTCCTGCGAAGAAGAGGTCTCCTCCCAAGTCTACTCCTAAGACGCCGACCAAGAGACTGAAGAAATTCAGTGAGGTGGTAACAGTGGTTGTTGCTGAACCACCTCTACAGCTGAGGGACGAGACTGAGTCCTCAGGGAAAACTCAGTCAGTGGAGAAGGCCGTATCCACTAAAAGAGATGAGACAGTGGACCAAGGGGTCGAAGCTGAATAGTATCCTATGACTGAGAGCCCCTTGGATGTTCCTCCATTAAGCCTCATTCCGTCTGCTGAGAAGCAATAGTCTCCGATTAAAGTCGAAGATTTCGAGACTGTTTCTGAGTCAGAATCGATCGGGATGGAGGCATCCGCTCTTCAATCAAGAGCCTCTCGAGAGATTGCTGAACATATTTCGGAGATAGACTCCATATGCTGATCAGGTTCTAGGAGTGGTCTACCCTGAATAAGCTGATCAAACACCATTCCTGTGAACAGCTCCACAAGGAAGAGCTGATGATTAGGAACAAGATTGGCTACTCAGAGCCATCTGACATATGTTCCTTAGATGATTGAGGGCTGCCATGGTAGCCATGCTGAACATCGACAACCAGTCTCAGCAACAACACCCTCAGATGGGTCTGACCCCGATGGTCAGGACCCACCCCGTGATTCAGGCCTTGAGAAGCCTGATGAGGGTACTCAACTGGACAAGGATGCTCCAACCTCTACTGTTGAACCTCCTCTCAGCATCCTTGGACCAAGTCAGTCAGAGATTGGTACCTCGAAGTCTGCAGAACCAGCTCAGCTCTTACTTGAGTCTGCGTTCGAGGTAGCGCCCAGCCCTAAAAGCCGACGATCGAAGTCAGTGGCCAGGGCCCTGAGGAGTCAAGGAACTCAGAACAGACTCCTCGCTCGTGCCGTCCACAAGACGTGGTGGCAGACCACTCAGGCTCAGAGTGCAGAGATCAAGGGGCTCAGAACTTCTATTGAAAACACTCCTGCCCCCGACTTCTCAACAATCCTGACTGAAGCACTCACCACTCAACGAGCCAACTTTGAAGAGCAACTGAAGTTGATGGAGGATGGCCAAACAAAACTTCTGGAAGATTACAAGGCCACCCAGTCAGCTCACACTGCATCCGTCTCTTCTATCTCTCAGGCCTCCGAACTCAAAATCCAATCTATTCAGAAGGCTATGGAAAAGAAGGTGGATCATAAGTTGCAAGATATTCAGACAGCAGCAGATGCCTCTCACAAGAAGTACAACGAACAGCTAACTGAGGAGAGAAATGAACTGAATGAGAGACTCACAAAGCTGCAGTATGCATTAGATGACCTTTCAACAGCCTACAAAAGTCTAGACAAGAAGGTGCAGATTCCCACCCCTGGATTATTTGCTGATGCCAAAATGGGGGAAGGAAAACTGAAGATTACGAAAGGGAAGGAAAAGGTACTGAGAGTACCTAAAGGAGTAAGGACAATGACTAGAGCTACTCAGAGTCGGAAATCTACTCCCACTGGTCCATCTACTCAGTCTGCACAAGGCGAGGCCCAGGGTATCTCAGCAGCAAGAGATGTAGTGTTTGCTGAGACCGGCCCAAGTGGCTCAGGACCCAAGGATTCTGCTACTCAAGCAACTCAGACTCCCAGTGATATAATCAAGGAGATTGCTGAGTATGCAGAGGAGGACTCAGAAGAGGAAGAGGTTCCTCTGCCTCCTCCAGTGCAAGGAAAGGGCAAGAAAGTACTGAAGCTTCCCACTCCTCCCAAGAAGAAAACTATAAGATACATCACTCCGGAGGAAGAAGCTCAGATAGCTGCAGACGAAAAACTTGCCAGAGAAATTGCCGAGGCTGAGGCTGCTAACAAGTTAAAGAAAAATCCAGCCAAAGGCAAGACTAAGGCCCCAGCAGGAGGTAGGAAGCCTGGGACAAGGCTGCCTCCTAGAAAATTAAAGCTGAGCGATGAGCTGATAAGGAAAAGGAAAAAGAGCAGCAGCAGCAGCAGACAACTGGTCAGCAGGGAACTTCCAAAGAAAAGTCATCTACTCCTGCTGATTCAGTAGAAGAAGTTCATGTACCCTCCTATGTCCCCTCAAAGTCACAAGAGCAAGAAATGCAAGAGATATGAGATCAAATGGAGAGGTATATTGACAGAGGAGCTGAAGCAAGGCAAATTGAAGCAGCAAGAGAAAGGCTCAGATTGGCAGATGTAGAAGCTCTGAGGCTGAAAGCTGAGAAGGAAGCTAGCCAAAGGATTCCTTAGAAGGCAGATATCCCTTACAGATACAGAAGACTCAGGACACCTACTGACCTTAAGATTCACAGATGGCCCAGAGTGGATGAATGGATGCCATGGGAACGGACACAGAGGTGGGAGTCACTAAAGGCAGACTACATCAAAAGATACTACTTCTGGAGATACTGGCCTGAGAATGCACAAGTCTATTGCATTTGATGAATGGCTTCTGAAGACTGACCCAGAGATATTTGCTAGAGTTCAGAAGGCCATAGCAGATAAAATTGATGTCAGAGTCCCAGCTCCAAGGATTATGCCTCCCCCACTGAAATTTGATGGCTCTGTTCATTATGGGGTAATTGAGAAAGAGATTAAGGATGCTGCCTAAGCAAGACGCTTAGAAGAAGACAAGCCTGCTGATTTGCCAGAGATACTGAAGCTGAGGAAGATCACATACAGAATGTATGGACTGCCACATCCTAAATCAAAATCAAAGGACTTCAAAGACAGGATTCAACAGTTCAGATGATAGATAGCTTCTGTATTTCCTCTCTGATCTTTTTTTTCTTAGAATAGCAGCTGATGTATCTGTACTGAATGTCATTATATATGAAACATCACTGTTGTTCGGCCCTGACAATTCCTTATTGTTTATATGGCCTTGTTTATCTTTATGCTTAACACATAGAATCACTCGAGTGATTATTGACTCACACACTCACTGAATATATTTATTCTGTCAGTTTTTACCTTCTTAGATTCTAATCTGTTAGATTGCATTAATGGGGGAAAATGTTGCTTGAAAGGGAGAAATTGCCGATTAGTCTTTTGTATAGGTTCTGATATTTCTTCCCTGATTTGTGACACAATTTATCAGGCTTTCCGCTTGAATTATTCCAAATAATGCAAACCCTATTTCTTTCCCCGCTTCTTTTCTCCAATCCCCTAGTCTCACCCTGATATCGTGTCCTTCTCCGAAAATCGGGGCGTGACAAATGGTCGATGAGGAAGCCACAGTGGTAACTGAGACCTCTACTGAGAATATAAACTCAGGGGGAACGACTAATGTTCCTGAGCTAAATGCCCCTAAACTTGAAAACTCAGTAGAACCTAACCTTCTGTGAATTGCTTCAGTCACATAATAGTACTACTGAAATGCCTAACACTCTTGTTGACTGTACAAAAGTAATCTCAGAAGAAGAAGCCAAACTCAAACGTTCGTGGCTAGACGCTCACTCTTCTGATTTAATCATTGGAGATCCATCAACAACAGTAAGGACAAGATCTAGATTAAGCCAAGGAGAAAGTGGGCTCTACTTCTGCTTCTTGTCTACTGAAGAACCTTAGACTATAGAGGATGCTCTCAACTATGCTGACTGGATCATTGCCATGCAAGAGAAGCTGAACCAGTTTGTCCGTAACGAAGTTTGGGAGCTTGTTGACAGACCTAGACATCAGCACGTGATCTGCACTAAGTGGGTCTTCAAAACAAGTGAGATGAAAACAACGTCATAGTCAGAAACAAGGCTCGACTTGTTGCCAAGGGATACTGTCAAGCAGAAGGAATAGACTTTGACGAAACATTCGCCCCACTCGCCAGATTGGAAGCTATTCGTCTGTTCCTAGCTTATGCAGCGCATCAATGATTTAAAGTATATCAAATGGATGTAAAGTCAGCATTTCTGAATGGCGTACTGAAGGAAGAAATCTACGTGGAACAACCGCCTGGCTTTCAGCAGGGACATCAGGTGTAAAGACTTCGAAAAGCTCTGTATGGGTTAAAACAAGCACCCAGGGCTTGGTACGGTACCTTGTTAGACTTTCTGCTTCATAAAAGTTTTTTAGAAGGGAACAGTAGATCGCACCCTGTTCAACATCAAGTCAGGCGATGATATTCTACTGATGCATATCTATGTGGACGACATCATTTTCGGTTGCAGGAACGTGACTATATGTCAACAATTCGAGAAAATGATGAAGGAGAAGTTTGAGATGTCCATGATGGGGGAGATGAACTATTTCCCTAGATTTCAAGTAAAGCAATCAACTGAGGGAATATTCATCAACCAAGCTAAATACACTCGAGACCTCCTGAAAAGATTCGGTTGCGACTCAAGCAAGCCAGTCAAGATCCCCATGAACACAAATTTTAAAATCGACCTACACAAAGAGGGAGCTTGTTGGGTGATGATTCTATCCTCAGCACTGTTTCACTCAGTGGGAAATGATTCTATCTTCTATACTGAACCAAGCTCAGTAGCCTATGTACTCTGAACTGTTAAGAAGATTTGAAGATCCCAAAACCCTATCTGATTGATGAACCATTCCATTGTATATGTTGTTTGTCTCTGAGGTTTCAGACTCAGTAGACACTCTGCTCTAGTCAAGGCGCTCAGTAGCTTATTTGCCTCAGCACCAGTGTAGAAGACTCAGTGATACTGGACTCAGCGAGAGCAAGATATCGAGAGAGTCGATCGAACCGAACTCAACGAGAGTAGTTCACTGGACTCGTAACCGATCTTCGATGAGACTTATCTCGTTTGCCTATCTACTGAATACAAGGTCACACTCAGCATCGGCAGATAGTCTTCAGGACTGTCAGAATCTTTTGAAAGACAATCAGCATTGTCATATACGAGGATGAGAGAAGTCAGCTTCAGCTTGTCTCGAAGTCTGTGATGTCTCAACCACTCTATTTGCCTCGACAAATGACAAACATACACGTGTCATCCTACCTACTAAAGCTGCAAGTCAACACTTTCCGAGAAAGGAGGAAAAGGCACTGTTACCTACGCCAAAAGAGCCGTTTGCTACCAAAAAGAGAGAGAGAGAAGAAGATCGTCTCCAACGGATCTTTCTTAATCTCTTCTCTATAAATAGAGGGATCATTCAAGATTTGAAGCACGAGAGAGTTCACGAGCTAACGAAGAAACGAACAGAGCATTCAAACGAGCGTATTTAAAAGTCTAAGTCTTCCGCAAGAATCGAAAGAGTTATCTCCGGCGAAAGACTACCTTTAAGCTCATAAGGGAACCAAGCTAAACCGTCAACAAAGCATCTAGTATCCAAGCGACGTGACACGAACTTATAGCTAAACCTCAGCTGTTCGTCGCCCTAGAAGCTACATTCTTGTTCCCCATCCCTCTAACCCTAAGCTCAACCGATATATCCATAGCTTAGACGAAGGAGTTCACTTTTGAACCCAATCCTTATTGTACAAGGACTCCTTCACTGTTGGAGAAGTTTGTCAAACACTTTAAGTTTGGTAGTATTGTAAACTGGGACTTGCTCAGTATAATCCCCAAGCCATGGCTTTGTCCTGTGCACAAGCTGACTGAGACTAACTCAGTATAATAAATAGCCTCCTGATCTATCGGGACAGTGGACGTAGGATTGTTGATATCCGAACCACTTTAAAAATCTCTGTGTCGTTTACTTACGTTCTTTTTTTGTTACATTGATTTTACCGTGCATATGCGAACATCGTATTTAAAATCAATTAACTGTCTCAGTATACTGAACTTCTTATCTACTGAACTGAGACTTAAAACATTTTCTCATAAAAACTGATTTGGGCCTACACTATTCTGCGCACTGAACTTTTGCTGATCGATACTGAATTCTGACCTAGTCAGTTAGCAGATCTCAACCGAGTTAGCCTTTTAGCCTTTAACACGATTCAGAACAGTTGTCTGGTCTGCTGAATCATTTCAGTACGGCATCTTCCTGAATAGGACTATTCGTGTTCGAAGTTGAGAAATTTGGATTCAGGTGTATTCACCCCCCCCCCTCTACACCTGAACTCACTCTCGGGACCAACAGTTGGTATGGTATCAGAGCAGGAGTTCCTTAAGACTCTTGTCACTTTGAGACTGGTCTATTCGAACGGATCCGGAGGAAAACGTTTTTCACTACATATCACTCTACATTCATATCATTATTCTTCATGGCTGATATGTCAGGTATAAGAATGGTACCCATGTTCTCGGTGGAGAATTATGGAGTGTGGCGAGTCGAGAATGGAAGCACATCTCGACATCCCTCCATGACAAGATGATCGAAGTGCTTGAAGATGGACCTATCGTTCCCATGATCGATAGTGTTGTAACTCAAGCCGAAGGAGGAGGAATGGTGGACCGGGAAGAAGATCCCTAAAGACGAAGTCTCTTCACTCCGAAGAGAAGAAGCTTGAGAATCTAGGCACCGAGTCGCCGGGAATGCCATACTAACCACTCTTAGCGATTCTTATCTTGGCGGGGTTCGGGAATGCAAAACCGCTAAAGAACTGCGGGATGCTCTAGCGCTACCGAGTCGAGGGACTCGGAAGATTAAAGCGAATAAACTAGCACTAGAACTCCAAAAGCCGGAAAGCTTGTCTCTCATGCTCGGTGACAAAATCGAAGATCGAACGTCGATTTACCAATCGATGAACTCAATCAACGGGTGGGAAAGACATTCAAGCAACCGAGAAATGAATCTAAAGATACTGAGGGCACTGTCGGATGGACACTGGACACCTTTTGCCACTCTATTGCGACATTCTGATTTAGATGTTGTCTCTCCTGACCATATCTTTTCAGAATTACAGGCAGAGGAGTTTGAGTTCAACAGACCTCAAAGAAAGCTGAGAGCCGAAGGCCGACACTAAGATCGACCATGCTTTCAAAGCAACGATCAAGACAAAGCATCTCCCGTGACGAGCAAGACGACGAGTAAGACTGAGCCTTCACTCAATGATCTACAAGAAGGAAGTCTCGCTCAGAAGTATGCGCTGCTCGCTGTAAAGTATCAAAAGGAGAAAGAGAGGCGTAGAAAGCTGACTAAAGCGTACCGAGACACAAAAGGTAAGTCAGAATATACACCAAAACGCTCTCCTGACTCACAATCTTCTGAATGCAGAAAGAAATATGACTCAGCACCCTCAAGGGATAGTGCAACCAAAGAAGAAAAAGTCATCACTTGCTACAACTGCAAAAAGTTGGGACATTATCAATATGATTGTCCCGAGCTCGAGTAGTCTTGAACGCGCAGCACGTAAGGCAAGGAGAGAGAAATTCGCCCAGAAAAGACAATCCTACATAGCTGGCGAAATCTCAGACGACTCAGAAGAGGTCGACTCCTTTATGGATTCATCTGACGATGAAGCAGCCTTCATGGCCTTAGAGCATGAAGCAGATGAATCGACTGAAATGTGCATGATGGCAGGCGAAGAGGATGAGGTAAATTCTCATGAACCGGCCAACTCCTCTTCACACCGCACACATGACACTTGTTTCGAGTGCGAGATGGGAATTTGGACATCACAACCGCATATGAAGATCTACTAGATGAACAAATTCAAATGAGTCTACAGCTCAGCAAGACTCTTCAGGAGTTGGATACCCTAAAAGTGGAGAATCAGAGACTTTCTCAGGAGAGTCAGGTTGCTACTGAGGCCGAAGGACTTGTGTTGAGACTCAGGGAGGAGATAAACTCTCTGATGGCCAAGTCCCAGCTTCAAGAATATCGGATTTCAGTTTTGACAAATGACTTGACTCGGAAAGATCTTGAACCGAGTCTGGCCAAGCAAAAAGCGTCGAGGACTTCGGACCGAACATGATGCATGAAGAAAAGTGATGATGTCCAGAGGAACCCGATGGTGACCGAGAGGTACATGGGCGCCGAAAAGAAATTGGAGGCTATGCTAGCAAGCAACAAGCCAAAGCACTGCAAGGAAGGACTTGGATTCAGCCAGGGAGCTTCCTCGTCTGCCCCAGTACACTCAGAAGGACGGCTTGCTGATAGGTTTGTTTGAGGAAAGACCATCAATGCTGATATACTGAACCCCCTCGCAAAGAACAAACAAAAGATGAAAGCACCTCATCCTACTCAGAAGCATTCTGACAACAAGATCAAAGCCAAAGTACCCCAGTTCAGTCAAGGGGGAACCAGCAAATCAAAATTGGCCGATCAGTATGGACCTCCAAAGCTGACACATCCAGCTCAGTATGGGTCATATTATTATGATCCTATAGACAGAAGAGGTTCCAAAAGTCAGAAGAAACAGAAAGCCGCACAGAAGGCAAAGGTCAGCAGTCCACAGCTCCAGAAGATTAGGACTCCTGAACCTCAGAAGCCTCAGAAGTCACCTATGACCAGTCCAGTGGTCAGATATGTTGACTCTAGTGGAAAGAAGATGTCTGAAACCACCAGGGTTGTTAGACAGATTTGGGTTATTAAAACTAACACCTAAGGACCCAAAATCAAAAATAAAGGGTACCTGAATATAATTACTTTTGCGGGTGCGCGAGAGACCCATGGTATGTGGACAACGGATGCTCAAGACATATGACATACCAAAGGAGTCTACTCAAGAATTATATCACTGAAGAAGGACCCAAAATTGAGTTCGGAGACAATGCAAAAGGCTATACTAGAGGATATGGAACACTCAGGCATTGGACCGCCAAAGTTCCAAGAGTATCATATGTTGAAGGACTTCAAGCATAACCTTCTCTCTCGTTAGTCAATTTTGTGATAACTCAAATAGAGTGGTATTTGACGCCGGTTTTCGTGATGTTATTGATAAATCTACGGGGGAAAACGGTGTTATCGGTTCGCAGAGAAAGAACATATATGTTCTCGATCGGAACTCAGCCGAACCCGAAGCTTATCCGTTGGCGAAGAACGATAATCGAACGGGGTGGCTATGGCATAGAAGACTCAGCCATCTCAACTTCAAGACGCTCAACAAACTAGCAAGAGACACTCTAGCAAGGGGACTGCCGAATGAAATATTCAGCAAAGACACTCAGTGTGAAGCATGTCTAAAGGTAAAGCAAACAAAGAATCAAAATCCAACAGTTCCATCTCCTTCCACTGATGGAATCCTTCAGCTGCTATATATGGATTTGTTCGGTCCAGTCTCCCCAGTGACGATCAGAGGCAGGAAATATGCATTAGTGGTCATAGATGACTACTAGCGCTACACATGGGTCATATTCATTGCCAACAAGTCTGAAGTCAAAATAGAGTTACCAACGCTTCTGAAAAGGCTCAGTGTCGAGAAGAACACCAAGATCAGAAAAATACGTTCAGACAGAGGAACTGAGTTCCTTAATTCCATGGTAGAGGAGTTACGTGGAAGCGAAGGAATAGAGCATGACACATCGGCCGCCCGCACACCTCAAGCAAAATGGAGTTGCTTGAATGAAAGAACGAGAACTCTCAAAGAAGCGGCTAGAACTCTACTCGCAGATTCGGGACTCCCATCCAAATTCGGGCGGAAAGCGACGGATCTGCGTGTTACACTCGAGAATAGATCTCTACCGACAAAGCAAAGATAAGAGGACACCATATGAACTATGGAACGGCAGGAAGCCTTCTCTATCTTATTTCCATATCTTTGGTTGTTCATGCTTTATCCACAATAATGGGAAAGATCACCGAAGACTTTTGATAGCAAGTCGGATCGGGGAGTATTCTTAGGATACTCTCGGGTCAACAAAGCTTTCGAGTATTCAACTATCGGACTCTTTGCGTGGAGCAAAGCCCTCATGTTGTTTTAACGAGTTTGCTACGAAGACGAGGAGCAACAACTCAAATTCTCGAATCGAGGACATCGGTAGACGGCTACGGGATCTAAGCTTAAAGGACAAACCCGAAAAGATCCGGCTATGTTGGGATGATGATTCGGACGAAGAAACCGAAGATAAATCTATCGAATCTCAACCAAGAAAGCAAGTAGGCGAGCAGATTGATTCTCTCGAACGGAATCAATCCCGGTGTAACTCGAGTCGATGAAGAAACCCAAGAGGTAACCGAGACCACTACCGAGAATAACAACTCGGGGGGGAACATCTAGTAATGTTCCCGAGCCGAGTGCCCCCGAACCTGGTGACTCGGTAGATCATACTCTTATCACCGAAATTCTTCAATCTCGGAATAGTACAACGAAATGCCTAACTCACCTACTATCGTGTTGAACAAATTTCGGATGAAGAGCTGAAACTTCGTAGATCGTGGCTCGATGCTCACACCGCCGATCTAATCATTGGAGATCCCTCAGCTAATGTCAAGACAAGATCCAGATTTTGTCAAGGAGAAAGCGCATTATTTTCCTGCTTCTTGTCTACTGAAGAGCCTCAGACCATTGAGGACGCATTAAAAGATGCTGACTGGATCATAGCTATGCAGGAAGAGCTGAATCGGTTACGAGAAACAAAGTGTGGGAGCTTGTAGACGGACCCGACATCAACATGTCATTGGAACCAAATGGGTCTTCAAAAACAAGCGAGATGAAAACAACGTTATAGTAAGGAACAAAGCAAGGCTCGTGGCTAAAAGGCTACCGTCAAGTGAAGGAATAGATTTCGATGAAACTTTCACTCCAGTTGCAAGATTGGAGGTAATTAGACTATTCCTAGCCTACGCAACACATCAAAGATTCAGAGTTTATCAAATGGATGTCAAGTCTGCGTTCCTGAATGGCGTGCTGAAAGAAGAAGTCCATGTGGAACAACCGCCCGGTTTTCAGCAGGGACATCAAGTATATAGACTCAGAAAGGCTCTGTATGGGTTAAAACAAGCACCCAGGGCTTGGTACGATACCCTGTCAGAGTTTCTTCTTCAGAAAGGTTTTCGAAAAAGGCACATGAGACCGCACTCTATTCAAAGATTCGAACGGAAGAAAACTTATTACTTGTGCGGATCTACGTGGATGACATCATATTCGGATCAAAGAATGTCATCATGTGTCAACAATTCGAAAAGATGATGAAGGATAAGTTCGAGATGTCAATGATGGGAGAAATGAACTACTTCCTTGGTTTTCAAGTCAAGCAATCTGAAAAGGGAACGTTCATCAACCAAAGCAAATACACTTGAGACCTCATCAAAAGATTGCGCCGCACATCCCGCAAATCTATCAAGATCCCGATGAATACGAATATGAAGATAGATCTTGATAAAGAGGGAGTATCGAGTAGACCAAACCGAATATCGTGCTTTAATTGGTTCATTATTATATTTAACTGACTACTCGTCCCGACATAACTTATCTTTGTAGGTGTGCGTGCTCGATTTTTGGCGAATCCGAAGCAGAGCCATATGGACTCAGCAAAGAAGATTCTCCGCTATCTCCGAGGAACACCTGACATGGGTTTATGGTATCCAGCTGATGATACTATTGAACTAACTGGTTATTCTAATGCTGACTATGCAGGATGTAGAATTGACCGAAAATCAACTTCAGGAACATGTCAGTTCCTTGGCAGCAAGCTGATCTCATGGTTTTCAAAGAAACAGCACTCAGTAGCTACGTCGACTACTGAAGCTGAATACATGGCTGCCGGAAGTTGTTGCGCCCAAATCCTTTGGCTGAGACAGCAGCTGAGAGACTAGGACGTCATTCAGAATGAAGTACCGATCTTCTGCGATAGTACCAGTGCCATTGCAATCACTCATAATCCTGTACTACACACGAGATGCAAGCACGTGGACATCAGACATCACTTCATTCGTGACCATGTCGAAAAGAAGGATATCAGGATGGAAAAGATCCATACTGACAAGCAACGGGCTAACATACTGACCAAGCCTCTAGCTGAATCCAGATTCAGAGAACTTTCAGTAGAGCTAGGGTCTGCTTTGGACCCTACCGACCCCGGTCAGAAGAAGGTTTCGAGGAGAGGACCATTTCAAGTAAGGGGGAATGTTCACTCTCGATCGAATGTATTCAGTACGTAGAGATTCAGAAACCATCTACACGAGGTATCAGCTGACTACTATGTTCAGTTGACAAGTTTGCGTATCTCTACTCAGTAGTAATTTATATAACAGTTATCTTGCATTTATGGCAAAGATTCAGCATGATATTAATATCTCTTGGTTTGTCTTTATTATTAACGAATATCATTTAATGCACGACATTCCATACATAAGCTTGCTGAACTCTGCGCGCATTTAATGCATGTCTTTTCACAGTTACTACTTAGGCTATTTTACAACTGGCTTTGACTTAGGCGGCATATGCGATCATTACCTATAATATAACTTCTAATCTTGACCGTCCATTCTATAAACCAGTTTAAACTCAACCTTTGATCAAATAACTGTTCATCTTCCCGTTTGATATATATATTTGATCATATATTCTGAAACCGCCATTAGCATACTTAAAATCTTTCAAGTCCGAAAAATCCGAGATTTGCAAAAAGCAATCCTTACTTACAACTTCATCTTCATATCTTTTCTCGATTTTATTGGTATGCTTATTAGAACAGTTACTGTATTCTCTGTTTCTTCAGTATCAAAATATATAAACTGTTGTATCTAAAACTGATACTAATAAGATTCTTATGTAACAGGTACTATGGCGAACATAACTGTAGATGCCCCTCATAACATGGAGGACATTCTTGAAAAGGCCGTGTCTGGTGCGAACCAGTCATGGAATTCGATGCGTGCGACCTAGACTACATGGATGAGATCTTCGCATCTCTAAGGGAGTCCGGTCTGGAGAAGTTTCTATCAAGGAAGCCAACGTTCTTCCTTCCTCGACAGGTGGCTGAGATGTACCTCAACTCAGACTTCATCTCAGGAGACATCATTGGGAGGTTCAGAACTTACTCCATCAACAATGCTTCCCTACTGCTGAAACGTATATCTATCAAGGAAGCACTAAAGAACAGCTTTGACTTGCCATCTGAAGGAATCAGGACCGTAGGCTATAATGACGACTCAGTAGACGAGTACCTATCCATATTCTGCGGAAAGCCAACAACCTTCAGAGCTGCTTTTCCCAAGAACGCCATGCTACCACAATTCAGAGCCTTGGCTTACATTGTCACTCAGCTGCTGACAAGCCAAGCTGGCTCATTCGATCAGGTCTCCCGACCTAAGATCCAATTAATGATGGCGATATACAATGGCGCTAAGATCAACTGGACAGATTTCTTCATCCAAGAACTCATGATCCAAGCGGCCAAGTTTGACAAGTCAACACGCATCCTGAGCGCGAAGGGGAAATTACTGTATGGGTTGAAGCTCTCAGTAATGATTGAAGACCACTGTGGTTCAAATCAAGTCACATTTGACGATAAAGAGTACTTCAATGTGAAAAAGGTGCGCTTCCATAACAAGTCTGCAGCCTTTCAGCAGATAGGGTCAAGTCCCCAAGCTCAACAGACTAAGCCTCAGCAGGCTGCACCTTCAAAGAAGAGAACACCTCCAGCAAAAATATCTAAGGCACTGGCTAAGAAACTGAAGAAAGCCATCCCAGACGTGCCTGCTGAATCTGAGGTATCTCCTAAAACTCCTGCTGAACGGGCTACTCAGCAACCTATTCAGCCTTTGCGGCTAATAGATGAGCTAGAGTCTTCTGAGAAGACTCAATCAGTGGAGAAGGGAGTCTCCACTGAAGAACCAATAGAGATGGAACAAGGGGAGGCTACTGAAGCTCACAGTGAAGAAATTCAATGCCTAGAAACGGCCCCCTCACGGTTCCTCAACTCGGCGAAGATGCCACTGCCGAACATCGGACGTCTCCAATCGACTTGGAATCTGAGACGGCGTCTGAAGAAGAAACAATCAGCATGGAAGCGTCAGTGATTCTATCCAGAGCATCCCGAGAAATTCTTCAACTGATTTCGGAGCTTGCTGACTACTCCGATCTGATGCTTATTGCTAAATCAGCAAGACTCCACATGTTGCTGCGACATCAGGAGTGGCCTCGTCTACAACGCCTAGTTCTCCACTTTTCCTGTCAGCAGCTTCATGAAGAAGAACTGAGATTGAGGGAACAAATAGGCTATTCAGAGCCTAAAGACCTCAGCTCAATGGAAAATTTGAGGGCTGCAATGCTGGCAATGGTACATGATCGACAACTTGCCTCAGGCCCAGCACCCTCAGATGGGTCAGACCATGATGACCCACCCAGTGATTCAGGCCCTGGAAAGCCTGATGAGGGAAATCCCCAGGACAAGGATAAACATACTGAAGAAGCTCTACGTCCGCTCAGTATCCTTGGACCTGCGAAGTCGACGGCTGGTACCTCAGCATCCACAGAGCCCGCTCAGCTCTTGTTGGAGTCTGCATTCGAGGTAGCGCCCAGCCCGCATCGTCGACATTCCAAGTATGTGGCGAGGGCTATTAAAAGCCAAGGCACTCAGAACCGTGCCCTCGCCAAGGCAGTCCACAACGTGTGGAAGAAGACTCGCCGAAGCCACCGCTTACCGAGCTTCGTGGGCTGAAATCCTCTATGTCCCAATCAGCCGCCCCTGATGTCTCTGCCATTGTCACTCAAGCACTGGCTCAGCAGCAGACGAAATTTGATGATCAGCTCAGGATCTTCCAGGAAGGACAAGCTAAGCTTCTTGCAGAGTTCAAGGCATCTATGTCTACTCATTCTGAGTCCTTCGCTGAACAAGCCCAGGCCACAGAAATCAAACTTGAGAACATTCAGTTGGTCGTGGAAGATAAGATCTCTGAAAAGCTGAAAGAGATCAAGGAAGCGGTTGACCTCTCACACCAGCAGTACAAGGTAGATCTTGCAACTGAGAGGAATGAGCTGCATGAGGCTCTGACTAAGCTCAATGATCGTCTTGATGATTTGTCAACCTCTTACAAAAGTCTGGAAAGGTCAGTACTCATCCCTACCCCGGCTGTTATTGATGATGCCAAAAAGGGGGAAGGAAAAGAGAAGGAAAGAAAAGAGGAGAGTACAGCAAAGAAGAGTACTGAGAAGCTAACTCAGACTGAAATGGGTGAGGCCCAGGGTGTCCCAGCTGCGAGCACACTCGAGACCGGCCCAAGTGGCTCAGGAACCCAAGCTGCTCATGCGACTCAGACTCCCACTGATATCATTAAGGAAGTCGAAGAGTATGCTGAGGAGGCTACTGAAGATTCAGATGAAGAGGAAACACCTCTCCCTCCACCTGTTCAGGGCAAAGGCAAAAAGATACTGGAACTCCCGACCCCTCCAGCAAAGAAAACAAAACGATACATCTCAGCTGAAGAGGAGGCTCAGATTGCCGCTGATGAAAAGCTGGCAAGGGAGATTGCAGAAGCAGAAGCTGTAAACAAGCCTAAGCCTAAGCCTGTGAAATGAAAATCTAAAGCTCCAAGCAGAGGAGGAAAAAGCCTGCCAGGCTACCTCCAAGGAAGCTCAGGATCGAAGACGATGATGACAGGGAAAAGGAGAAGGAGCGACGAAGCAGAGTACTGAGAAGCAGGGTACATCGAAAGAAAAATCAAGTACCCCTGCTGACTCAGAAGATGCCTCCTAGAAACCTAAAGAGCTAAATGATGAGACTGAAGCCATATTCGCCCAGATGGACAGGTACTTATATAGAGGCGAAGAGGCGAGACAGATCGAGGCTACGAGAAACGGGAATCCACTTAGCCGATCCGGAAGCTCGAGGAAGCGTGCGAGGAAGAAGCCGGGCACGTAACTCCCGCTAAAGCCGACATTCCCTATCGTTACGGGAAGTTCGGAAAGAAGGCCACCGATCCGAAATCTCACGAGATGGCCGAGAACGAGACGCAGTGGATGCCGGCTCAATTCACTCGAGAGATGGGAAAATTCGAAGATTGAGTTCATCAAACACTATTATTTCTGGAGATTCTGGCCGAACAAGTCTAGAGCTGAAGCTTATGCTGAATGGATGATGCTTACTGAAGCGGATCTCTACATCCACTTGTATAATGCCATTTCAGAAGGGAAAGAGATTCAGATTCCCGGACCCATAATCATTCCACCTCCAAGAAGAATGGATGACTCAATTCATGTTGCGACTATTGAAGCTGAAGTGAAGGACGCTGCTGATCAAAGATTCTTACAAGATGATAACCCAGCTGACTTCGCGGAATACTTGAAGCTGAGAAAGACCACGTACCGAATGTATGGTGTGCCACTGCCTGAGATACAATCGCAAGGATTCATAGACCGGATTCAGCAGTTTAAGCACCCATAGTCTTAGTATTCTCTCTTCATAGTCTAGCAAGATTTGTAATGTACTAAACTGAATCACTCTTATATATACAAATCTTCTTTTGGCTCTGACAACAACTTGTTGTCTAAATAGCCGTGTTTGTCTTATGCTTTAACACTCAGAATCACTAAAGTGATTACTGACACACACTCACTTTCCTTATTACTTGTCAGTTTATTGCTTTATTAGATTCTGCTAGTACTGCTTCTATGTAATGGGTGAAATTATTTTTGCCCTGTTTTTCAGTAGTCAAGAACTGATGGAACATCTCCTCTGATCTTACTTGTAAAATTGTAAGGAGATTTGTTTATGCTCGTTTAGTGTTAGCATAGATGATAGGTTTTGGCATCATCAAATAGGGGGAAATTGTTGGGTGATGATTCTATCCTCAAGCCTTTGTTTCACTCGGTGGGAAATGATTCTATCTTCTATATTGAACCAAGCTCGGTAGCTCTATGTACTACGAACTGTTGAGAAGATTTGAAGATCCCAAAACCCTATCGATTGATGAACCATTCCACCTTGTATATGTTGTTTGTCTCGAGGTTTCGGACTCGGTAGACACTCTGCTCGGTCAAGGCGCTCGGCAGCTTATTTGCCTCGGCACCGGTGTAGAAGACTCGGTGATCTTGGACTCAGCGAGAGCAAGATATGCGAGAGAGTCGATCGGCCCGAACTCCGGCGAGAGTAGTTCATTTGGACTCGTAACCGATCTTCGATAGACTTATCTCAGTTGTCTATCTACCGAATACAAGGTCGGACTCAAGCATCGGCGGATAGTCTTCGGGGATCGCGAATCTTTTGAAAGACAATCGGCATTGTCATATACGAGGATGAGAGAAGTCAGCTTCAGCTTGTCTCGAAGTCTGTGCTGTCTCAACCACTCTATCCGCCTCGACAAATAACAAACATACACGTGTCATCCTACCTACTAAAGCTGCAAGTCAACACTTTCCGAGAAAGGAGGAAAAGGCACTGTTACCTACGCCAAAAGAGCCGTTTGCTACCAAAAAGGAGAGAGAGAAGAAGATCATCTCCAACGGATCTTTCTCAATATCTTCTCTATAAATAGAGGGATCATTCAAGATTTGAAGCACGAGAGAGTTCATGAGCTAACGAAGAAACGAACAGAGCATTCAAACGAGCGTATTTAAAAGCCTAAGTCTTCCGCAAGAATCGAAAGAGTTATCTCCGGCGAAAGACTACCTTTAAGCTCATAAGGGAACCAAGCTGAATCTAGTATCCAAGCGACGTGACACGAACTTATAGCTAAACCTCAGCTGTTCGTCGCTCTAGAAGCTACATTCTTGTTACCCATCCCTCTAACCCTAAGCTCAACCGATATATCCATAGCTTAGACAAAGGAGTTCACTTTTGAACCCAATCCTTATTATATAAGGACTCCTTCACTGTTGGAGAAGTTTGTCAAACACTTTAAGTTTGATAGTATTGTAAACTGGGACTTGCTCAGTATAATCCCCAAGCCATGGCTTTGTCCTGTGCACAAGCTGACTGAGACTAACTCAGTATAATAAATAGCCTCCTGATCTATCGGGACAGTGGACGTAGGATTGTTGATATCCGAACCACTTTAAAAATCTCTGTGTCGTTTACTTACGTTCTTTTACTATTACATTGATTTTACTGTGCATACTGAACATCGTATTTAAAATCAATTAACTGTCTCAGTATACTGAACTTCTCATCTACTGAACTGAGACTTAAAACGTTTTCTCATAAAAACTGATTTGGGCCTACACTATTCCGCGCACTGAACTCTTGCTGATCGATATCGAATTCGACCTAGTCGGTTAGCGAGATCTCGACCGAGTCGGACATTTAGCCTTTAACACGATTCGAAACGGTTATGCAGTCTGCTTGAATCATTTCGATGCGGCATCTTCCTCGAATAGGACTGTTCGTGTTCGAAGTTGAGAAATTTGGATTCGGGTGTATTCCCCCCCCCCCTTCTACACGTGAACTCACTCTCGGGACCAACAGAGCTTCTATTAACTCTACTGATTATAGAGCTTTTATTGGTTCTTTATTATATCTAACAGCAAGCAGACCTGACATAACTTATGCTGTAGGTGTATGTGCAAGATTTCAGGCGAATCCCAAGCGAAGTCATCTAGACTCAGCAAAGAAGATTCTGCGATACTTGAAGGGAACACCTGACGCAGGGTTATGGTATCCTGCTGATGATAATCTGATACTAACGGGTTATTCTGATGTTGATTATGCAGGACGCAGGATAGATTGAAAATCAACTTCCGGAACTTGTCAGTTCCTAGGAAGCAAGCTGATATCATGGTTCTCAAAGAAACAGCATTCAGTGGCAACGTCCACTACTAAAGCTAATTATATGGCTGCTGGAAGTTGCTGTGCCCAGATCCTTTGGCTTCGACAACAACTGCGAGATTATGGAATTACTCAAGATGAAGTGCCCATCTACTGCGACTCCACCAGTGCGATTGCAATAACTCAGAATCCAGTTCTTCATACGAGATGCAAGCACGTGGACATTCGACACCACTTCATCAAGACCATGTCGAAAAGAAGGATATCAGAATGGAGAAGATCCATACTGACAAGCAAAGGGCAGACATACTGACCAAACCACTAGCTGAGAACAGATTCAGAGAATTATCAGTCGAGCTAGGTCTACTGGATCCTGCTAACTCCAGTCAGTGAGAGAAGTCAGCAAGACAGGTCAGAAGTCAGACTCAGTACTTTGATTCAGTTGGGTGAATCATACAGTACATAGTAAGGGGGAACATGGTATCATCAGTACCACGAAGATCCACCTAAGTCATTACGGTAACCAGCTGATCGTAAAAGTTCACCTGAAGAGGTTTGCGTAGTTAGATTCCTTAATATTCTCAGAAGCATGCTCGCATTTAATAAGTCAGTCGTTTGCATTCAGTAGCATGACTTGCATTTATTTGCCACCATAAATATTTAAGGTTTAAGTTAGCATATAACCGTTCTCATTTAAAATACTTATCCTTTAATGCTGCCTGCAACGCATTTAATGCATGTCTTCTGACCTTACTCTATCTGCGCTTATCTTACATGGGTCTAGATTAGAGGTGGCTAAGTAATCATTCCTTTTATAACATCAAATCACAACCGTCACAAAAAGTGAGATTTTATAACAACCGTTCGATCGAAAAACCCTTGATATTCAAATCTTATAAAATGTTACCTTTTCACTCTAATCCCATCTTTTTCGCCATTCACTCACTCAGAGTTTTTCGATCATTCTTATTTGCTGTTTTTTCTCTCAAACTGCTTATATTTCCTTCAAAGCTCTGTGATTACGGTAAATTTTCTTAAATATCTGCAACTAATTGATCTAACTTACTCTATTTTCAAGTGCTAACGCGATTTTTGCAGATATCTATGGCGATTGTCATGACCCCACACAACATCGAGGAAATCATCCGTTCCAAGGTTCTCTTTGAACCCACGATGGTATTCCATCAGGCAGAGCATCCGTTCTTAGAGCCCATCATCTTGGCTCTAGAAGCGTCTGGCCTGAAGCTTCTAGTGACGAAGCACCCCAGAGCTTATCTACCCCGTTAAGTGGCAGAGTTCTATTACAACTGGCATTCCGTGGAGGATACGGACGAGGAGGTGACGTTGATCGGCTACATGAGGGAAGTGGCCCCTCAGAAGTGGGAATCCAACAGCGCCGACATCAATGTGAGGGAGGCTTTGAAGTCCTCCTTTGATCTACCGGATATCGGGATTTCTCCCATGGGCTACAAGGAGACAGAGCTCAATGCCTATGTTCACCACTTCTGTGGACGGGATAAGATATCCTTCAAATCTGCCCTGTCGAAGAACCAACTCCTTCCGGAGTACAGGGGCCTCGCCTACGTCGTCATCCACATTCTGATGAGCACGGCCGGATCTTTCGACCAGCTGTCCAAACCGAGACTCTAACTGATGATGGCTATAGTTGATGGAGTCCAGGTGAACTGGACACAGTTCTTTCTGGCCGAGCTGAAAGCTCAGGCGCAGAAGTTTGCAGCCACTGAGTCAGGAGAGAGAAAACTGATCAGTGTGGGAAACTGCTGTACGGGACAAAGGTGTTCGTAATGATCGAGGATTCGGTGACGAATCATGCTATTCACAGATTCTAAATACTTCGATCACAAGGTCATTAAATTCAAAACCAGAGCAGCGGCTGAGAAGTGTATCGGACGTGGAGCAACTGAGCTCAAGAGATGATCTACTGATCGGCCTCCATGGGCCGATCAACCAAAGTGGAAGAAGCTCTCCAAGGCTGGAGCTTCTAAGGCCCCCGCTAAGCCTGCTTCCCATCCACCACCTTAGGAGGAGAAGCTACAAGACGCTGATACCGGCATTGAGGGTGCCACGCTGAAAGACAAGGTACAGCGGGTCACCACGGATGAGACTCAGCCGGAGGAAGTTGAGAAATCGGCTGCTGAGGTCTCCTCCGAATAGTCGTCGATAGTGCAGATGATTCGTCTCCGTGCCACAGGAGAAGTTGCCGCATAAATTCCTGAGATCTCTTCTCATCAGGACTTGGTCGACATAGCGATCAGGGCAAGGACTAAGATGTTGCTGAGGTTTCTTAACTAGGACATTCTTGTAGAGCTCATCCAGCAACACTCTGCATTGTCCCTACTGGCAGAGGAACAAAGTCTGCAGTCAGCGATTGGGTTTGGGGAACCCACTGACATTGCTTCCTTCGAGGACCTGCGCTCAGCTATGTTATATCTTCTAGAGCTGAGGTCCTCCTCGCAGACTGCTAGGAGCCCGTCGCCGCCTTCTCATCATGATGATGACAATGATGATGAACAGGCAACACCCAAGGATGCATAACAGGGAGATTCTGCTGAGGGAAAATCTCCCAGCGAGCAGGGCGAGTCACCACCTCCACCTCTTGAATCAGGTGTCACCCCAGTTACTTCAACCAGCAGGAAGAAACAACTCGCCGCCTTAGAGCAGAAGCTCGGAACCTCATCATATCAAATCAAACCCATCGGTTCCGTGTCCTCAAAGTCTGCCGCACAATCAGAAAGTAAGGAGACAAAAATCATCTCCTGGCTAAGGACGTCCACCTGAAATGGGCGCAGTATACTAACGCGCAGATGGAGAAGGTTGATGGACTTGCGAGCGCAGTCAAGAAGGTCTCAGACGCTCCTACTCCCAACATACAGGAGATCATCGAGGCTGCGCTGGCAGCTCAAAAGGCAGACTTGGCTGCTCAATGTCAGCAGCTGCTTGAAGCTCAGCAGAAGAAGTTTGCTGAGCAGCTGACTGCGAGCTAGCTTAGCCACAGTCCAAACCACCATGGATGAACGCAATAGGATGGCCACCTCTAGTGTGCAGAAGGCCTTAGAGACTCAGGCGGCCGCCCTGAAGCTTATCCAGGCAGAGATGACTGCCTCTCACGACGCATCACTTTTGAAATAAAGGAACGAAGCAGAAGCCCACATCCACCAAATCCGCAAGGATCAGGAGGATGATTGAGTACATTATTGCAATGCCGTCGGAGACTTCAACACCACCACCACTTCCATTAAGACTGCTATCTTCGACTTTCAGAAGGAAGTAGCAGCTATCAGGACCCTTCTGACCCGGCTGCTGATGATGCCAAAAAGAGGGAAGAAAGGGAAGGAAGAGCTCAGGTGGGTGGGCAGTCAGAAGAGAGGGAAATCCTCAAGGGGGAAAGTTCAGCAGCGCAGGCTGGAACTAGCTCTGTTCCCCCTCCCCCAATCCAAATTCCTCAAATCCGTCAAGTCCAAACAAATCAGCTGCCCGAGCCCGTTGGAGGATCAGGAGAAGGATCCTCGGCTCAGGCACAGCACATAGAGGAGATCGCTCAGTTCGTCGACCAGGAGGATGAGCGCCTGCCGCTTCAAAGGCCCGGGAAGGAGAAAGCTACTGAATCTACTCCACCTCCTTCCCCGATGCCCAAATTCAAAACTGGAGCGGAGCAGGAGGAACATGATAAGAGAGGATTAGTTGGATTCCGAGATGAGGTTGTAGGAAGAGGCTCAAAAGCCTAAGAAGAAGACAAGAGTGACAGTTGCCAGAATGTCTAAGAGTCATGCCAAGAAGATATTGGATGAGCAGAAGAAGAAGGCTCAGCAATCTGCTGATGAGCCTGCTGACTCAGACACTAACAACCTAAAGCTGGAGGCAGAAGACAAGGTAACTTGGGAGGCCACACAACAAGCGCTAAATCTCCGGAGAGGAGATAAGAGAGCTGCTGCCTTAAGGAAGAAGAAGAGGTTGGAAGACCTGGCCAAAATCATTGATCTTACTGACAGAATCGCCAAGGAGCCAATCCTCGATAATAGCAAGCAAGTTCCGAGGACATCTAAGTTCTTCCTACGAGGTACTCAGAAGGCCTATCTCAAGAAGACTCCGCACCGCCGCGTAGACAGATGGATCCCCTGGAATTTGAACGAGGAGTGGGAGGAGCTGAAGATTGATTTCATCAAGGCATACTATGTATGGAAATGCTATCCTGCTGAGGTATCGCCGGCTGATCTCTTCGACGAGTTCATCTATCAGTACGACGCGAACTTTAGAGCACAGATCAAGCTACTTCTATTTAAGGAGAAGCTGCCACTTATTGCGCCTGCCTACCGCCAGCTGACTCCTCCCATGACTACTTGAGGAGTTATTTGCACGAAGGAAATCGAGCACGAGGTCGAGACTGCTGCGCGTCATAATGACTTAGATCCTTTGCAGCCAGGCGATCTCGATGACATCCAAACCCTCAGAGTGAGAGTATACAAATCTTATGGGTTGGAGCCTCCAACTGCTAAGTCTGCCGAGTTTAAAGCCAAGATCATGAAGTTCAGGCATTAGCAGTAGTTGTTCCTTTCTTTTGTTGTATAGAAGCATAGACTGAGTGTAACCTCAATTCTCATATATAATATCAGTTCTTTGCTTGGCCAGACAACTACTCATTGTCTTATGGCTATGTTTATTTTATTTATCACAACTGATCACTGAAGTGATCTGACATACATACACGTAACCTATCTTTCTCTGATATGCCTATCTTTTATCTGCTGATTACCCTGTTTTAACTGCTCAGTTCTACTAACGTCTTTTGGGTCAGTAGTTTAGTACTTAGTGGTTTTAGCATCATCAATTAGGGGGAAATTGTTGGGTTATGAGTCAGTGGTTGATTTTAATCATCACTTAGAGGGTACTTTGTTTTATTTATCAGTAGTTCTTGTAATAGGACTTGTCTATTTATCGGTAATGGGGGAAATCTTAGTAATTTATTGCTGTGGAATTAAAGATCCCAAAACCTGTCTTGTACCCTTAGTGCATTGTCTTTCGGACTAGATGATGTAATAGGCTAGACTGTTCTTATTTTCATTATCTATTTTATCTAAGCCCTGTAAGGGGTATTTGTTGGTCTGAACTTCAGTAGGAAGTTACATTCCAGAACCCCACGTCATCAGTTGTAGGAGCTCGTGTTCTCAGGTCTCCAGCTGACTACACATCAGTAGAAGGATTTCTCATCAGCTGAGCCTCCAATGGAAGAACACAGGACAGAGCTCAGTACCTTCAGAGTCATCAGCTGACTACACCTCAGTCGAAGATCCTTTATCAGCCGACTCAGACAAAGAAGACAGTTATCATGTCAGATCTACTGTATTCGACAGGAAACAACCCGACTTTTAATATATCATTTGAAAGTCAGCAGAAGATCATACGAGGATGAGTTAGAGTCAACTCAGATGAAGGTTGATCTCTGACAAGTCTCACCTACCACAAACCTCGACCAATGAGAAGCGGTCTAAGCCTTACCTGCTCTCTGACCAACTAAAGCTGCTCTCATGCACAGTGACCAACTACTCTGCGACACTATTTCGAACATTTGGTCGTTTTCCTTGGATGCTTGTGACACGTGGCATCGTCGCCTCCAACGGACAAATGCCTGGGTCACAACTATAAATAGAGAAGCTTTTCCGAGCTCAACGCTCGGGATATCAAAGGGATTACACGCTCAAGCATTCAAAATACTCTAGCGCTTTCACGAAGATCCATCTAAGAACTTGCTTATTAGAATATTTTTAGTTCTTCGCTCTAGAGTTTTTCTTTAGATCCCCCTTCTCTATCTAAGCTCCATTGTTATATCCATAGCTTAGAACCTTCGAAGGAGTTCACTTTTCGTCACAGTCTTATTGTAAGAACTCCTTCATAGTTGGAGAAAATCCCCTCCCCTTCAAACTTCGGTTTGGATTGTAAAGTCGCTAAGGACTATAACTTAGAAGGTTTTGTCGAGTGTACAGATCCCTTGCTGAGGCTTGCTCAAATTAATCAAGAAGACCTCCTGTGCAGCAGGACCGTGGACGTAGGATCTTACGTATCCGAACCACATTAAATATCGCTTGTGTCATTTACTGTTTTATTACATTGTTTTCAAACTATCTTACAAATTCATACTTTGCATAAAAAGTATTTAAAAGTGCACTAGCCAAAACTATTTGGTTTGCAAAATATACGTTTTCAAATCGAGACGAAGTCTATCGGGCCCTACACTTATCCGCACTAACTCTCCGCCTGAGAATTTGATACTGACAAAAGTCAGTAGAAGAAACTCAATAGTTGACTCACTCTGACCTACGATCAGAAGTTTACTATCTGGCACTGTTCATCAGTCGCAACCTACAGCTCAGCTGTCCTTCGCTTTTGAGAAAAGAAACTTGTACTCAGGTGTATTCACCACCCCCCCTACACCTGACACTCGTCTCCGGAACAACATTTAGGATTGGTCACCCTAAGTTGCGTAGTTTGTAGCTAACTTAGTACTTCCATCGTTTCTTGTGGAACAATGCTAGGTAAGTAGCAAAGTTATTCATGAGAATAATTGGATTTAACCGGTAGGAGACTATTAGAAGCCCAACATACGAGTAAGCTCCTATAATAGGCTCCCTTAGTTCGATACAGCTGTCTAGCTATTAAATCTATTGATTGCCCAACAACGTAGGTTGTAGCTAGGTTAGGGAAGTAGTCATTTCGATGCCCAACATGGCGGTTACCGACTAAGTAAGTGGGAGTGAGGGTTGTTTCAGTTTAATTACGGCAATCTATAACATGGAGATTCTTAAGATTAATTCATATTAAGTGCCGAGGATTGGAATTACGTGTTTGCTGAATATTTTGTTGGACCTATCTCTCAACTGCCCAGTTAAAACATTTTATTTTCAGTTTTCAGTTTTTACAATTTCTTAGCTTAAATAAAATCCCAAAACTTGCGTGGTTGCTAACCAAACTCAAGATAAGTAGAAAAATAATGTCTCTAGTCCTCCGTTCCCTGTGTTCGATACCCTGTGAACTATACTGATATAATTCTCAAGTTTTGCAGGATTATTTGGTGCAATACAGAACCTCATATCCTTGAGTCAAGGTAACTTCTAATTTATCCTGCATCACATACGTCTCAAAATATACTTGGACAATAGCATCAATGGAGTCAGTAGAAAAAAGCATTCTCATTTTCATGATCATAGGGTTTCTTAAGTGCTTCAGATATGCGATGAACGTAAGTTTCATTATGGTATGCCACACTTATCGAACCCTCATCCTCATTAATTATCGTATTTAAAGTCTTTAAAATGGCATACCCATTAACACCCCCGCAGTTCCTTCAACTTGCCTATCATTTGTTTCAATTACATAGAAATCAGCCGGATAGACAAAATTGTTGATTCTGACTAAAATGTTTTCCAGTAGGCCAATCGGAGCAATACATGACCTATCCGCTAATTGAATAATCACCTTAGTGGATATTAACTCAGTTCCTACCAATTGATTATATACAGATAAAGGTATAACATTTATGGATGCACCTAGATCACACATGGCTTGTTTAATCATGACATCACCCATCAGACAGGGGAGTGTAAACATAGTTAGGTCGGCACATTTAGCAGGAAGCATCTTCTGTATAATCGCCGATACTGTGTAATCGAATAAAACTTTCCCGGTCTTGGGAACTTTTCCAGCAATGAAATCCTTCCCAAATTTCCCGAACTTGGGAATCTTTACGGCTTCAAGGAAATGAATATTAATCTCCAATTTCTCGAATAGCTTCATGTAATCCATACTTTCCTTGTTTGGCGTTCTCTTCCTTTCCAAAGCTTCTGGAAATGGTGGAGGTAGTATCGGTTCAGAGTCCGATTGGTTAGTCGGAATAGTCTCCTCTTCATGTTCTTGTTCAGCATCTTCAGCATGCTGCTCTACTGGGCGGTAGGGTCGTGCAGGCTATTCTGCGGCCTTCTTCTTTTCTGTCAGCTTTTCTGGGTGTCTCGCTTGCATAATCGGGTCAGGCAGTTCTTTTCCTCCACGCAGCGTAATCTGATTGCAGTTATGGGCATTTGGATTTTGCTGGGGTTGAGCTGGAAGCTGCCCTTGAGAATTCTTAATTTCCTACATGGTAGAATTCAACTTACTCATCTGCTTGGCCAACTGATCCATCGTAGCTTGCTGATCCTTCTTTGTCTGATTGATCTCCCACTGCATTTGTTGTTGAAATGCAGTGGTGTCCTTCTGCGAAGAAACCATTTCAGCCAAAAGCTTTTCCAAAGGGTTCTGGTGTTCCGGTTGGGCAAGCGGAGCACTCGGCTGCTGAAACTACCTTTGAAGCGGAGGCCTATACGCCTGCTGATAGCTATTATTATTAGGAGCCTGGTATGGCTGCTGATAACTCAGTTGCTGCTGGTATGGCTGCTGAAATTGTGGTTGAGGCGGATTTCTTATTTGAAATTGCTCTTCGGGTTGCCACCATCAAAGGTTCGGATGAACCCCTTGTTGTCCGCTCCAATTTTCAGCTGCGTGTACTTCTTCTCCCGAACATTGTAGTGATGTATGTCCTTTTTCTCCACATTCTCCACATGCATGATCGACATTTGATCGGCTTGAGGCAGGAGCGTTCTGATTGAGTAACAAGTCGAGCTTGTCTTGCAATAGGCTGAATTTCGCCTCCACCTTACTATCGATCTCATCCATGTAGTCGCAATGAGACCAATTTACAGTTCTCCTTATTGGTCTCGGCCCTTTGTATTGCGAGGTGGATTCCGCAAGTCCTTCGATTATATTCCTTGTATCTTTGTAGACCGATATCAACCATGGCTTTTGTTTCCTCTGTCATCCCTTGATAGAAAATTTGTAGAAGCTCCACATCCGAGTAGCCATGGTTCGGACAACTATCGACAAGTCGCCCAAATCTCTCCCAATATGCGCCGAAGGTCTCGTCGATTTCTTGAGCGATCCCGGAAATATGCTTTTTAAGTGTATTTGTCTTTGACTGCGGGAATACTTCTTCAAGAAGACCATACGCATCTGGGCCCACGTCGTGATCGTGTTTGGCTTTAGACTTGAGAACCACGCTTGTGCTCCGTCTTGAAGAGTGAATGGAAAAGCTTTGAGCTTGAGCGCGTCCAGGTTGCCCTACCGATGCAGGTTACAGACTTGGTTGAACGATGTCAAAAAGGAATTTGGATTCTCATTTTTCCTTCCATAAAACTTCGGCATGGCAGCGACCATGTTCAGCTTGACATCGATTTGTTCAGTAGTTGTGATTTAGATTGGACCGGGTAGGTCCGCTCCCATGTCAAGCGATCCTGCATTCATCCTCAAGGGTTGTGGATCGTGCACTTCTTCCATCTCTTCCTCCTCTGATTCTGAGCCTGTTACTGGAGTATTTTTCCTTGTTCTGTCGAACAAAACAGTCTTTGGTTCTGAGTCGCTGGTCTGATCACCGGCGTCTGTTCTGTCTCCTGGTTGGGCAGTTGAGACGTCTGGTGCCTTAGACAGATTCTGTTGCTTTTGCAGCTTTGTCTCCTTCCTATTCCTCTTTGTTGTTTTCACTATCTCAGGATCAAATATCAGATTAGGGTTGGAAGACCTGCTCATGCAACATCAAAATGCACAAAAAAGATTAGTAGAAAACAAAAAAGAAAACTAGTTAACACCATTCCCCGACAACGGCGCCAATTTGGTGATCGCTGTATTGCACCAAATAATCCTGCAAAATTAGAGAATTATATCAGTATAGTCCATTGGGTATCAAACACAGGGAACGGACGACTAGACACTTTATTTTCTACTTCTCTATGGTTTTGGTTAGCAACCACGCAAGTTTTGGGTTTTTAATCTAAGCTAAGAAATTGTAAAACTGAAAGAAATTGTAAAAACTGAAAACTGAAAATAAACTGGACAATTGAAAGACAGGTCCAACAGAATATTCACACACACGTAATTCCAATCCTCGGCACTTAATATGAATTAATGTCAAGAATCTACTAGTTCTAGATTGTCGTAATTAAACTGACACAACCCTCACTCCCACCTAGTCGGTAACCACCATGTTGGGCATCGAAAAGGCTACTTCCCTAACCTAGCTACAATCTACGTTGTTGGGCAATCAATAGATTTATTAGCTAGACAGCTTTATCGAACTAAGGGAGCCTAGTATAGGAGCCTACTCGTATGTTGTGCATCTAATAGTCTCCTATCGGTTTAATCCAATTATCCTAACGAATAATTTTGCTACTTACCTAGCCTTGTTCTACGAGAAACGATGGAAGTACTAAGTTAGCTACAGACTGCACAACCTAGGGTGATCAAGCCTAAATTACTAGCCAGATTAATTAATTCAGAATTAACCCAAAACCCTTTTGATTAATTATTCAAACATAAGCCTCATGTACTGTTCACGTGTGCATTTAAATTCTGTCGGACCCTAGCATAAATTATTAGCTACTCATGCAGACGCTTCGGTTGGGCAACTGGGACAATTTAAAGAACAGAAACTTAGACATGACTAACCCTAGATCTAGCATAAACGAAAATTAAAACAACTAAAGCACGAAATAACAGAATATTTAAACCTACGAAATGAAACTAAAACTTGAATTAAAATAGCAACGGATGTTCAAACGTAAATATTATGTTCCTACGGAAACGATTAACTACGAATGGAAATTAAAACAAGAAATCAACTACGAAATTTAAAACTTAAAACGACGGAAATTAAATGATGTTCTTCTTCAACTATCAACTACGAAAGTCAGATTTGGTTCGGTGGTCTTCGGCGGAGGTCGGCTACAGCGGAAATGATCGGCGGCGGCGGTTGATTTCTCGGACGGAAGGGAGGAACGACAAGAATGTGTGTTCGGTTGAAGGCGTGTTCTTGTGGTGTTTGGGCGTGTGATTTTCGTCCTCTTCAACTCCTTATATACTCCTCATTTTCTTCCTCTCCAAGCTAGGTCAAATCTTCTTTGATAAGGAAAGAGATTTGGATAGATAAGGAAATAATATCTTTCCTTATCTACCACAAAATATCTTCAAGATTCTTTCATTCTCAATAAATTCGCGCCCACATCATCAATTCCGTGCATTTTCATCATAAAAAATCGCCAAATATTATCCTCGTCATCATGCCACGTCAGTACCTAAAACCTGCATTTTTCGTCACTGCGAGTTCACTGGTTGGCCAATTGACGCACTTGTCGGCCTGAAATTACTAAGTACGAAAACGACTCATCATTGTACTACTGATTGTTTAAGTTTGTTATAGCAGCTTCTGTTTACAACAAATTGCTTCGAGCTAGTCATTTGACATTCTCGATCTAGAAGCATTAGTGAAGTTCGAGTTTGTGAAATTTGATCACAATGCAATGCTACTTGTGCATATAGAAAAATGGTTATCTTAGAGTCGATTCGCTAAAAGTGTCTTGTTTTCCTCTTCGGTTCGTCCTATTAAAAGTATCTTATTCTAAAAAAAATATATTATGTGGACAAAAATAAACTAGTCAAAAAGTTAATTATGTACACCATAAAACACCATTTTCTTATTAAACTTGTGAAAAAATAAAAAACAATACATTTTAAAGTATATGGTTATGGTTATAGTGTAGAAACAAAATGATACTTGTATATACTTGAAATATTGTAAAGAAAATGATAATTCATATAACAAATAATATTTGTACTGATTGTCTTGTGACAAAAGATTATGCTTTTGGGTTCCACTAATATTTCTATTGATCGAGTTTGTCGTGATACTAAAACAGGTCACCTTTGGGGATCTAAAGTTCATACTTCAAGTTTTTTCGAGATACTATGTATTTTTTCAATTATCCTAATTGTCATCATACTCGGAGTTATATAGGAAGTAGTGAGTAGGCAAACCCCTTATATTTTTTATGCATAATTTTTATTTAGTTTATGCATAAATCTTATAACTTTTACATTTTTGACCTTATGAATAACAAATATAAGATATATCCAAGACAGATATTCCAAAATGTGTTCAATTCAAATCATTCAATAAAAAGATAAAGAGTACAATTTTTTTTTGATCTTATTTGTTATTTTAAACTGCCTTCCTGCATTATTCATTCCCTTAATTACACTAAGTTAATTGGGTGTATTTATTTCATCGTAAAATTAAACTATTTAAGTATGAAAGATTAAAAAAAATGAAGATGTTCCAAGCATTTTTAAATTCTTGAAAGTCTCTCTCTATATATATTATTATAACTTGTGAAGACAGTATTCTAGGATTTTAGGTTAATTTCCTTGTGACTGTATAATGTGAATCTGACCAATTGGTAGAACCTCGGATCAAACAATCAGCTGATACAGTTGACGACTACGATTCTAACCAAATTTGTCAACCGTGTTTACGATTCAATTTAGTTCTACAAGAACTCAACAGTACTGGAGATTTAGAACACTCCTTAAAATAGGAAATCAAAAGCAATCGGCACCCTTCATCATATTATTAAATTATTTGGATTGAATACAGTCTAGAGTATCGATCGGTTTGACATATTCTTTATATGTTTTATTCATAAAGGAAATATATAAAAGTTATAGGATTTATCAATTAAAAAAGAATTATGGATAAAAAATATAAATAGTATATATACTATACTTCCAATATAACTAAGTCTTCCTATCAGATCCGTACCCTAAAAATAAATGATCAAACAATAACATTCCAAAAAATCTTTGAACCATTAATTATATTTCTAATCTAGAACCGCCAACTTATTCTTACAATCCCCATTTTGATTCCAATTTCTAAAATTGTGAGAACGATGATTCTGAAATTGGAAATCTATTGTTGTTTGGTGATACCCAAAATCCAACTCTAACTTAATACATAATGAGAACTTCCGTCGTGTTTTTTTTTTCCGTACATTCTTTCAAGAAAATAAATAAGATCTACCGTATAATATAAGGACAGGGGACAAATACTCAAATTGGAAAACAGTACTTCTTAATTGATCTAGTTCCAAAACCTTAGCTACCCAAATGTATAAAGATAAAAAAATTAGCAAGTGATTTGTTTGGTTTGGTCAATTTTTTTTAATATTATACTTTTCTCACTAATATGTATAACCTACAAAAAGTTTGTTGTGTTTTTTAATTGACTTGACCCAAAAGAAGGCACTACATATTCAAACTTGTTTATTTTTCTTTCCTCCTGCTATTCTCGAAGTCGCTTTCTGCTGGTTCATCACAACAACAGGCCAATCAAAATTCACCAAAAATCTTGACGTAAGAAAGCAAACAATGCCAAATGTATTATACTAACACTTATCATTTAAACAAACACAAAGCACCAAACCCCCATCATTCATTTTCAATATCTCAATCTTAATCAGAATCAATTACAGAGAAGGCCATGGACAGATTGATCAAAGCAGAAGTGAAGGAGATTGATATTCTGTTCATGAGAGGCAGCCAGAAATGCAGTAAAAGTTTCAATCTAACCAATCTGATGCACACCATGCCAGTTGCAGTTTCTCTCACAACTACTGATCCATCACTCTTCTCTCTCCACCCTTCTCTCTCTGTCATCCCACCTCTCTCAAAGGCAACCTTCACTCTCTCCCTAACCAAGCCTCCCCTCTCCGCCCCTCCCGCCTCAGTCCTTGTCCGGTCCTCCATGCTCCCCACCAGAAAAGCCAGCCATGAGGATCTCGTCCGCCTCTTCTCCAAGCCGGGCCCTCATATCTTCAAGGATGCTTCCATCCCCGTCTCTCTCATAGGCCAGGACCTCGCGGAGTTCCTTCTTTCGCCTTCGTATAAGTCTCCTGAAGCCGACTTCCAGTTCTCAAAGGCCATTTCTGTCTGTGATGAGACTCAAATCACTTCTCTTCTTAGATCTGCGGTTGTGAGTGGGAGATCACACTTGGTTTCAACTCTCATTGAATCCGGTGCAGATCTTAGCTGCAGGGATTTGATTTGTTTAGCTGTTGAGTCTGGAAAGATTGAGTCTCTGCAGATCTTGATTGACTCTGGCTATGTGGTTGATCACAAGGTTGAAGGCTTATTACACATGGCGGCCGCGATGAACCGCGTGGATATGATGGAGATCTTGTGTTTAAGCTACGTGGATCTCGACTTGAACGAACCAGATTATGAGGGAAGAACCGCACTTCATGTAGCAGCTGAGAAGGGCCGAGTTGAGGCCATTCAGTTTCTTATCTCAGTGGGCGGTGACTTTGATGTGACCGATCAAGACGGGTGGACTCCTCTGCACTGCGCGGCAGACGAGGGCCATCTTGATGCTGTCGAGCACCTGCTAGTCCACGCGGTCTTTGCCAAATACGCAGTGACCAGAGATGGTAAGACCGCGTTTGGCCTAGCAGTGGAGAGGGGGAATACGCATCTCTACGACGCATTGCACCTGGGGGACTTGCTGCAGAGAGCTGCACGAATAGACGATGTGCACGCGATGAAGAGCTGTCTGGCTCAAGGGGCTAAGGTGAATGGAGTGGATCAGAATGGGTGGACGCCTCTTCATAGAGCTGCATTCAAGGGGTATATGGAGAGTGTGAAGCTGCTCCTTAGCCACGGAGCTTGTGTCGAATCCATTGATGGATCGGGTTACACGCCGTTGCTCCGGGCGGTCGAAGCGGGGCATGTTGACGTAGCAATGTATCTATTGTCACATGGGGCTAAAGCAAGTCTCAAGAGTTTGAGAGGGGTGGTGAATTCTGATTTCGAGTACTTCAAGGAACATCCCTCTCTAGTCCACCCTTTGCATCAAGAGGGGGAGAGAGTTTAAATTGTCAAATAGTTAATGAGATTCATGTTTATACATACTAAATTTAGTTGTTTTTTATGCAAGATACACGATGAGATGATTCTTCAAAGTTTTTTTTTCATCTTTTAGTATTGCTAATTAATACTTCCTCCATCTCGCTATTGTTGTCCTACTTTTCTAATCGAATTATCCCACTATTACTGTCATATTTCCTAAAATGACAAAAATATATTTTTAAACAAAAAATGAAGTGGATTCTCCTTATCCATTACTCCCCCCCCTCTTCCCCTTCCCCTTCTTATACTCTCTCTTAAAAAATTTATCTCTCACACGATTTCGTTCCGCCCGAACATAAAAATTCATGATTTTTAATTTTTTTGAAACTTTAGATTATTTCTTCAACTACAATATTAAAAAAAATTAAATAAATGAATAAATTGATTATCTCAACTTTGTGTTTGTAAAATTTGGATGAATTCTAATTTCTTCCCAACACCTACTACTCGAAAACTTTTTTATTTATATATATAATTAAAACTCATAAAATATACACGGATGAAGTGTTGGTTGTGTTCTTGTTATTTTCTTGAGTGATATCTTTTAATCAAAATTATATAGTATTAGATTTAAATTAAAGGCCAGATATAAAACCAAATACAAAATTAACCTAACGAAACTTTTTTTCTTTAAACTATAATTCAATTAGATTGAGATGGTTATTATTTTATCTTCAATTTTTTTTTGTAAAAAATAGGAAAGAAATAGCGTCGATTTATATTATTAATGGATATTTCATATAAATAATTGAGAGTGATGCAAGATTAATCATATAATATAATACGTTAAAAATTAATGGTTGTAGTAGTTAGAATGTCATCGTGGTCGCAGCTAAAAACAAAAGTCCACTTCTTGGTTTACGGAATTGGCTACTGTTTTAATTTTAACAAAGAAATAGTAGGAGAATTTTATTTGTCCACTTGACAAATCGTAATCACATTGTTGTGGGCGAATAATGTCATAGCATCTTCTATTTATATTAGAGCATTGGAACCGATCGTGTCTGGTGTCTGGTGTCCGGTCAATTCGAGTGGAATAGAATTAAATACATAAATATGATGTGACGATATTAATTGAAATGATTGCAAATGCTATTATGTTGATTGGTTTTTTTTTTTACGACTCTTAAAATTTAAGATTCAATGCACGAGATGTAAAAGTGGAACGTTAATCTGATACCCTGGTATATTGAATTTTTTATGATATATAGGAAATAAGTTCACTCTAATAGTTATAACATATATGGATGTCCAATACTCACAATATCATCTAGAAATAATTTATATTAGAGTGAATTTGTAGTGCCATTCGTAAGTCTTTTCACATCCCAGTTGACAGCGGTGGATTGTTAGACGAACTATTTTTCACATTGTTTGTGTGCATTCACCGGAATGATGTCATAGTGCCATATGCTGGTGTTGTGTAGCATCAGCATGTCTCCAACAGTTAGATTGTTCTCGTTATAAAACATGTGACATCCATCTTCAAATGAATTGGCTCCAACTGTTATTCTCTATGCTCTTCCTTGGTAGATCAGGATGGTCTGTTGTTTTCTTCTAATGCCCAACGCCACGTAGATTGCTAAAGGTATTATCTGATGATTATTGGACTGATTAGTGTACATAGAGTTGTGTAATGATTTTCAGATAGGTTTATACCTGTCGTTGGTTGTTGTTGCACATAAAGAGGTAACACATCGGTGCATCGGACGAAGGTGTGGGGTGTTCTGCGGAAAGAGAGACAATTGAGATTAGATTTGTCAAAACAATATTTATGTGGGAGTTTGGTTATTTCGTTAACATACCTCGAGGCAGAAAAACTTCTGGTCCAACATGTAGGACAGCTGTTAACCAGACTTGGATATTTTCGGAGCCTCATTGATCAATATCCGACATAATCGATCAAGCGCGGGTATTTTGACAGGAGCTTGTTGCAGATGCTTGCTTGAATCGTTTCACTGTCGTTTGTCCTGAGAGTTATCGCATAGACATAGTTGTTGGTATGAGTAATTAGGTAAAATCGGAGCTCGGGATTTTTGCCTTGGCTGGTCCATGAGTAGAAGGGACGTGCTATCTGAGACATTTTTATATTTTTTGTAAGAGAACTAAGTGGTATCAGTCTATACTTTGTCTTACACTGGGCTTATTTATAGTATGAATGTGAAATATGATAAAATACATGAATATTGTGATACACTGTGGAATGAACCATAAATAGTTAGTGGATCATTATAAATTAATTAGGTGTAGGAATTCCAAATGGTCACACAAGGTCTGTAGCAGAATATTTTGTCCCATTCAGTTTACCGAAAATATGTATATGTGATATTTATAAGTAAAAATACAATTGTAATGACACTGCACTTGTACGATGAAAAACATGCTTCTCAACTGCACTTCTAGATGAATGGTTATTTAACCACTGTTGAGGAGAAGTATGAAAAAGGGTAATGCTCAGTTGTTATTGTTTCGATAGTATATGAAAGTATGTTTTTAAGTATTTGAAAATATTAATAAAAATGTTTGAAGATACGTAACTTAAATATATGTTGGTCCCGAGAGTACGTTCAGGTGTAGAGGGGGGGGAGGTGAATACACCTGAAAACCGATTTCTCAACTTAAAACGCGAACAGTCCTTTTCAGGAGAGTGTCGTACTGAACGAGTTCAGCAAACCAGATAAGCTGCTCTGAATCGCGTGGCAGAGTGACTGACTCTACTGAGGTCTGCTAGCTGACTAGAGTCAGAATTCAGAACCGATCAGATAAAGTTCAGTAGTGCGGAAATGTGTAGGCCCAAATTCAGTTGAGTTAGGGAAAACATTTTTATCAAAATAGTTTCAGTAGATTAGTGCAGTCGATTAAGTTTTCTGAAACTCAGTTGAATGATTTAAAAGATATTTTCAGTATGCATAGTAAATCAATGCAACAGTAAAATAAAGAACACAGAACACAGCGATTTTTAAAGTGGTTCGGATCCAACAATCCTACGTCTACTGTCCCGAAAGATCAGGAGGCTATGTATTATACTGAGATAGTCTCAGTCGGTTTGTACACTGGACAAACACTGGTCTTGAGATTTATACTGAGCAAGTCTCAGTTTACAATGTATCAAACTAAGTGTTTGAAAAACTCTCCAACGGTGAAGGAGTCCTTTACAATAAGGATCAGTTCGGAAGTGAACTCCTTCGTCTAAGCTATAGATATAAACGGTTGAGCTTAGGTTAGAGGGATAGGGAACAAGAAAGTGGCTTCTAGAGCAACGAACGTCTAAGTAGAAACTTTGGGTTCGTGTTCAGTCGCTTGGATACTAGAGGCTGTATGATTCTAATTCAGCTTGGTTCCCTATGAGCAGAAATGTAGTCTTTCGCCGGAGATTATTTCTTCGAATTACTTGCGGAAGACTTAGGTCGTTTATGATTTTCTCTCTGAATGCTCTGTGTGTTCTTCGGTTTCTAGGTGAGCTTCAATTTGATTTTATCCCTCTATTTATAGAGCAGAGATTGGGATAGATCCGTTGGAGACGACGATCCTTTATCTCTCACTTTTGGGTAGCTAACGGCTCTTTCGAAGTATGGTAGCAGTGTCCTTTCCCTCCATTTCTGGAAAGTTGTTGACTTGCAGCTTTAACAGATATAGGACAGGTGGCTGCTTGTCATTGGTCGAGGTTCAGAAAAGTGGTTGAGACAGAATAGCTTCAAGGAGATCTGAAGCTGACTTCTCTCTTCGTCGTATTGACTCTGCTGATTAGACTTTAGAGGATCGCGGCGCCGAAGACTGTCTGGCCGTTGCTGAGTCTGATCTCTGATTCAGTAGCATGCTCCTGCTGAGTTGACTCTACTGAAGATCAATTCTGAGTTCAGTGAACTACTCGCTGAGTTCAGTTCCACTGACTCCTTTCAGTAGACTGCTCCTGCTGAGTCCAGTACTACTGAGTCTTCTACTTCTGGTGCTGAGGCAGGTAATCAACTGAGGTCCTGAACCAAATGCAGAGTGTCTGCTGAGTCTGAAACCTCAGAGACAGAACAAAAACAAGTTACAACAGAATGGTTCATCAATCAAGATAGGGTTTTGGGATCTTCAAATCTTCAGTAAGTTTTCAGAGCACAGGGCTACTGAGTTAGTTCTCAACTGAGAAGACTGAATCATCTCCCACTGTTTTGCGCTTTTGCTGGGGACTGAATCATCACCCAACATTTTCCCTCTATTTGATGATGCCAAAACCTAACACTATGACTTATCAGAAACAGAGCTCCTTACAAATATTACAAGTAGGATCAGTGGAGTTGTTCTTCAAGTCCTAGGCTACTGAGGGAATCAGGGCAGAAATGACAGAACTTATACAGAATCTAATCAGCATTTTCCCCCTGTCGAACAATATTTTCCCAAAATACTAAGCAATCTATTAGAATCTAGCTAAGCAAAAACTGACAATAAGTAATAACAGTGAGTGTGTGAGTCAGTAATCACTTCAGTAATTATGAGTGTTAAGCATAAACAGACAAGGCTATTAGACAATAAGGAATTGTCAGAGCCAATAACAGAGATGCTTTATAGATATTGAAGAAATTCAGTACAGTTACATCATTTGCTACACTAAGAAGAGCAAAAAGAAGATACAAAGAAATACATAAGCTCAATAGTCATCTGCACCGCTTAATCCTGTCTTTGAAGTCCTTTGATTGGGTTTCAGGAAGAGGCAGTCCGTACATCCGGTAAGTGACCTTCCTCAGCTTCAGTATCTCAGCGAAGTTAGCTGGATCTTCTTCATCTAAGAACTTGGCTTCAGCAGCATCCTTCACTTCCTTCTCAATTACTCCATAATGAACAGAGCCGTCTAATCTCAGTAGGGGCGGCAAGATTCTGGGGGCAGGTACTCTGACATCTACTTTGTCTTTAACAGCCTTCTGAAGTCTGGCGTACATCTCTAAGTCTGCTCTCATGACCCATTCAGCAAAGGCTACTAATTTGTGTTTTTCAGCCCAGAACCTCCAGAAATAATTCCTCTTGATAAATTCAACTTTCAGCGATTCCCACCTCTGAGTTACTTCCCACGGCATCCACTCATCTACTCTCGGCCATCTATGGATCTTGAGATCAGTAAGCTTCCTGAACATTCTGTATCTGTATGGAATGTCAGCTTTCTCAAGAATCCTATGACTTGCTTCTTGTTCAGCTTTCAGCCTTAGAGCTTCAAGGTCTGCTAGCCTGAGTCGTTCTCGAGCTGCTTCAATTTGCCTAGCCTCTTCTCCTCTGTACAAGTACCTCTCCATCTGAGCCCATATCTCTTCCTTTTCAAGCTCTTGTTCCTTAGAGGCGACATAGGAGGGCTTGTGAGGCTATTCTTCTTCTGAGTCTGCTGCTGCTGCTGCTACTGCTCCTTCTCCTTCTCTTTGTCGGCTTCATCACTGAGCTTCAGTGTTCGAGGAGGCAGCCTAGGTCCAGTCTTTTTACCTCCAGCTGGAGCCTTTGTCTTGCCTTTAGCAGGCTTCTTCTTGGGCTTGTTCGCTGCTTCAGCTTCAGCTATCTCTCTTGCCAACTTTTCGCCAGCAGCTATCTGAGCTTCCTCCTCCGGAGTAATATACCTCCTGGGTCCTTTCTTCTTGGAGGGAGGGGTAGGAAACTTCAGAACCTTCTTGCCTTTCCCGGTAACTGGAGGAGGGAGAGAAGCTCTTTGATAATATCAGAGGGTGTTTGGGTTGCCTGAGTCGCAACTTCCTTGGCTCCTGAGCTGCTTGGGCTAGTCTCAGCAGGTACTACAACTCCTGCTGCTGAGACACCCTGGGCCTCGCCAGTTTGAGTTGGTCCAGTGGGGGTAGATGTCCGAGTTTGAGTTGCCCCTGCCACTGACCTTGCTCTCTTCGGAGCTTTCAGTACCAGTTCCTTAGCTACTTTTCCTTCTCTTATTCCTTCCCCCTTTTTGGCATCAGCAAATTGGGTAGGGGGTGGAACTGATACCTTGCTGTCCAGACTTTTGTAAGCTTCATCTAGATCATCTAAGCTGTTGTGTAGCTTGGTCAACTTCTCATGCAGCTCGTTCCTCTCCTCAGTGAGCTGAGCCCTATATTTCTTGTGAGAGGCAGCGACTGCTGTCTGGAACTCTTTCAGCTGTTTCTCTACTCTCTCTTAGACCGCCTTCTGAATTGTTTGGAGTCTGAGGTCTGCGGCTTGAGAGATAGAGGTGACGGATTCAATATGTGCTGTCTGTGCGGCCTTATAGGCTTTGAGCCTGGCCAGCCTGAATCATCTTCAGCTGTTCCTCAAAGTCAGCTCTCTGTGCGGCAAGTGCATTTGTCAGAATGCTGGAGAAGTCAGGGACTGGAGATGTCTGAATGGCAGTTCTGAGTCCCTGGAGTTCAGCACTTTGAGCTTCAGTGGTTTGCCTCCACATTTTGTGGACGGTGCGGGCGAGTAGACGGTTCTATGTACCTTGATTCCTCAACGCCCTGGCCACTGACTTTGATCGTCGTCTCTTCGGGCTGGGCGCTACTTCGAAAGTAGATTCTAGAAGGAGCTGAGAGGGTTCAGCTGCCTTCGATGTACCCACTGCCGACTGCCCTGGACCAAGGATGCTGAGCGGCGGTTCAGCAGTGGATGTAGGAGCATCCTTGTCCAGTTGAGATCCCTCATCAGGCTTCTCAGGGCCTGAATTATGAGGTGGGTCCTGACCGTCGGGGTCAGACCCATCCGAGGGAGCAGATGCTGAGACTGGTTGTCTGTCATTCAGCATAGCCAGCATCGCTGCTCTTAGGTCTTCAAGGGTTCCGAGGTCAGATGGCTCTGAGTAGCTAATCTTCCCCTTGATAATCAGCTCCTCTTCATGAAGCTGTTCGCAGGAGTGGTGGATGATAAGTCGTTTTAGGTTGTGCCACTCCTGTGGAGTCTCGCATGCCTTGCAAGTAATACCAGATCGTTGTGGCTGGCGATCTCCGGAATCAGTTCAGCTATCTCTTGGGAGGCTCGTGATTTGAGAGCTGAGGCCTCCATCCTGATCGATTCTGATTCTAAGGCTGTCTCCGAATCTTCTACTTTAATCGGAGATGGCTGCTTCTTAGCAGATGGTATGCTGCTGAGTGGTGGAACGTTTAAGGGGCTTTCCATAGTTTGGACATCTTCAGCTTGGACCCCTTGGTCTACGGTTTCACCATGCTCAGCGGAGACTGCCTTCTCCACTGATGGTGTTTTCTCAGACGACTCAATTTCATCCCTCAGTTGCAGAGGAGGCTCAGCAATAACTGCCTCAGGCTCTGCCTTCGGCACGACCTCACTGACTTTCTTCAGCCTCTTGGTCGGCGCCTTAGGAGTAGATTTGGGAGGGGACCTCTTCTTGGTTGGAGTGGAGGTCTTCTGATCAGCGGGCCCTGAGCCGATCTGCTGAAGGGCCGCTGCCCGGTTCGGGAATTGGACCTTCTTCACGTTGAAACACTGCTTGTTAGCAAAGGTGATGCTGTCCGATCCGCAGAAGTCTTCGATCATTACGGAAAGCTTCAGACCATACAGAAGCTTCCCTTTGACGCTCAGTCGTCTGGTTGTCTTGTCGAACTTGGTTGACTGCGTCATGAATTCTTTAAGGAAGAATTCCATCCAGTTTATCTTCGCTCTGTCATGTATAGCCATCATCAGCTGGATTTTGGGCCTAGATACTTGATTGAAGGAGCCAGCCTGACTCGTTAGCAACTGACTCACGACGTAGGCTAAGGCTCTATATTGTGGGAGCATGGCATTCTTAGGAAATGCGGCTCTGAAGGTCATCAGCTTCCCACAAAATTCAGTCAGGTATTCATCTATAAGATAGTCTTTGTACGTAACAGTGGTGAATCCTTCGTTGGGTAGATTGAAGCTTTTCTGGAGAGCTTCGCGGATGGACATCTGCTTGACCTCAATAGCAGTGCGCGAGGGGTCTCCTACTGAATGAACAACGAAGCAGCCTCGGATGTCTTCGTCTACTGAGTCTGAGTTCAGGTAGACCTCAGCAACTTGGCGCGGGAGGAAGAACGTCGGCTTCCTCGTCAGGAAACCTTCAAGCACGGTCTCCCGAAGGACGAAGAAGATCTCCTCCATATAATCCAGGTCGCAGGCATCGAACTCCATAACTGGTTCACACCAGACCCGATCCTTCTCAAGGATCTCTTGCATATTAGCCGGAGCATACACAACGTTTCTTGTCATTTTCGTAATCTGCAAACACAGTATATATCAGTATCCAATAAAATATAAGGGAAATAAACTCATACGATACTGAATGATCATTGAAAGTTACCAAAGAATTTTCTGAGCAGTTTTAAAGGATAGGTTTTGTAATGAAGTAGAAAGTATCTCAGAAAATCTAAGGTTCGCAGGATATTTGCAAAGTGGAAATGGCGGTTTCAAGCATTTGAACGTGTATATATATCTTAAGGAAGATAATTAGTTAAACATCAATGGTTCAGTTTGAATGCGCCTTTTGAGATGGACGGCTAGGATTAAGTTTGATAAAATAGGCAATGACCATATTAGCCGCCTAAGTCAAAATACAGTTGTATATAGCCAAAGAAGTAACTTGATACGACATGCATTTAATGCGTTGCAGAGTTCAGCATGCTTTTACATAGAATGTCATGTATTAAATGTAAACCGTTAATATTAAATGACATTTTCTAAGGTATTGAATACGATGTTGAATCTGATTCATAAATGCACAAAACTGTTCTATTGGCTACTGAGTAGATATACGCAAACCTGTCAGCTGAACATCGTAGTCAGCTGTTACCTCGTGTAGATGGTTCTTTGAGTCTCTACGCTCCGATTTTACTCGATGCTGAGAGTGAGCATTCCCCCTTACTGAATGCTCCTCTCCTGAATCCACTTACCGACCGGACTCGGTAGGGTCCAAAGGAGACCTAGCTCTACCGAAAGTTCTCTCGAATCCGGCTTCGCCTAGAGGCTTGGTCGATATATCGCCCTTTGATGGTCAGTATGAATCTTTTCCATCCTGATATCCTTCTTTTCGACATGGTCACGAATGAAGTGGTGTCTGATGTCCACGTGCTTGCATCTCGTATGAAGTACGAGATTCGAGTGATTGCAACAAAGACGTGCATCGTCGCAGAAGATCGGCACTTTATTCTGAATAACGTCATAGTCGCGTAGCTACTGTCTCAGCCAAAAGGATTTGGGCGCAGCAACTTCCAGCAGCCATGTATTCAGCTTCAAGAGTTGACGTTGCTACTGAATGCTATTTCTTTGAAAACTATGAGATCAGCTTACTGCCAAGGAACTGACACGTTCCAGAAGTTGACTTTCGGTCAATTCTACATCCTACATAGTCAGCATCAGAATAACCAGTTAGTTCAATATTATCATCAGCTGGATACCATAAACCCATGTCAGGTGTTCCTCTGAGATAGCGAAGAATCTTCTTTGCTGAGTCCATGTGACTCTGCTTCGGATTCGCCTGAAATCAAGCGCAGACACCTACATCATAAGTTATGTCAGGTCGAGTAGCTATTAGATATAATAATGAACCAATAATAGCACGAAATTCAGTATGGTCTACTGATACTCCCTCTTTATCAAGATCAATTTTCATGTTCGTGTTCATCGGGATCTTGATTGGTGTGCCGGATGTGCAACCGAACTTCTTGATGAGGTCTTGAGTGTATTTGCCTTGATTAATGAATGTTCCCTTCTTAGTTTGTTTGACTTGAAAGCCAAGGAAATAGTTCATCTCTCCCATCATTGACATCTCGAACTTGTCCTTCATCATTTTCTCAAACTGCTGACACATGATAACGTTCTTCGAACCGAAGATGATGTCATCTATGTAGATCTGCACAAGTAAAATATCGTCTTCCAGTCGAATGCGGAATAATGTGCGGTCTATTGTGCCCTTCTGAAAACCTTTCTGAAGAAGAAACTCATACAGGGTATTGTACCAAGCCCTGGGTGCTTGTTTTAACCCATATAGAGCCTTTCTGAGTCTATAAACCTGATGTCCCTGCTGAAAGTCGGGAGGCTGTTCTACATAGACTTCTTCTTTCAGTACGCCGTTCAGCAAAACAGACTTCACATCCATTTGATAGACTCTGAATCTCTGATGTGTTGCGTAGGGTAGGAATAGTCTGATTGCCTCCAATCTTGCAACTAGAGCGAACGTTTCGTCGAAATCTATCCCTTCATCTTGACAGTAGCATTTTGCCACGAGTCTTGCTTTATTCCTTATTATGACGTTGTTTTCATCTCGCTTGTTCTTGAAGACCCATTTTGTTCCGAACACATGTTGATGCCGGGGTCTGTCAACAAGCTCCCAAACTTTATTTCTCGTGAACTGATTTAGCTCCTCCTGCATGGCTATGATCCAACCAACGTCTTTAAGTGCATCCTCAACTGACTGAGGTTCTTCAGTAGACAAGAAGCAGGAATATAAGGCACTTTCTCCTTGATAGAATCTGGATCTTGTCTTTATGCTTGCTGAAGGATCTCCAATAATCATATCAGAAGTGTGAGCGTCCAGCCACGATCTACGATGTTTCAACTCTTCATCTGAAATTTGTTCAACACAGATAGTAGGTGAGTTAGGCATTTCAGTTGTACTATTATGAGATTGAAGCAGTTTAGTTACAAGAGTGTGATCTACTGAGTCACCAGGATCAAGGGCATTTAGCTCAGGAACATCATTAGTTCCCCCTGAATTATTATTCTCAGTAGAGGTCTCAGTTACCACTTGGGTTTCTTTATCGACCTGAGTTACCTGGGATTGACTCTGTTCAGTAGAGACAATCTGTTCAGCTACTTCTGATGTTGGCTGAGATTCAGTAGATTTGTCTTCAGTTTCTTCATCTGAATCATCATCCCAACATAGCTGGATCTTTTCAACTTTGTCTTTTAAGCTCAGATCCTGTAGCTGCTTACTAATGTCCTCAGATTCATGTTTAGAGTTTCTGCTCCTGTCTTCAGTAGCATACTTATTAAAAACAACATGAGGGCTTTCCTCCACGCAAAGAGTCCGATAGTTAAAGACTCTGTAAAGCTTTGCTGACCCGAGAGTATCCTAAAAACACTCCCTGATCTGACTTGCTATCAAAAGTCTTCAGCTGATCTTTCCCATTATTGTTGGTAAAGCACGAGCACCAAAAAATATGGAAATAAGATAAAGAAGGCTTCCCGCCGTTCCATAATTCATATGATGTCTTCTTATGCTGCTTTGTCAGTAGAGATCTATTCTGAGTATAACAAGCAGTATCAGTAGCTTCTGCCTAGAATTTGGTTGGGAGTCCTGAGTCTGCGAGCAGGGTTCTTGCTGCTTCTTTGAGTGTTCGATTCTTCCTCTCAGCAATCATATTTTGTTGAGGCGTGCGCGCGACAGACGTCTCATGCTCTATGCCTTCTGCTTTGCAGAACTCCTCTACCATGAAATTCAGGAACTCAGTTCCTCCGTCAGAATGTATCTTGATGATCTTTGTGTTCTTCTCGACACTGAGCCTTTTCAGAAGCCTTGGTAACTCTGTTTTGACGTCAGACTTGTTGGCAATAAATATGACCTATGTGTAGCGTGAGTAGTCATCAATGACCACTAATGCATACTTCTTGCCTCTTATCGTCACGGGAGAGACTGGACCGAACAAATCCATATGTAGTAGCTGAAGGATTCCATCAGTGGAAGGAGATGGAACAGGTGGATTTTGATTCCTTGTTTTCTTTCCCTTCAGACATGCTTCACACTGAGTGTCTTTGCTGAATAGTTTATTCGGTAGTCCTCTTGCTAGAGTGTTTCTAGCTAATTTGTTAAGCGTCTTGAAGTTGAGATAGCTGAGTCTTCTGTGTCAGAGCCATCCCGTCCTATTGTCATTCTTCGCCAACAAACAAGCTTCAGGTTCAGCTGAGTTCCAGTCAGCTACATAGATATTATTTTTGCGCGAACCTGATAACACTGTTTTCCCTGTAGATTTATCAATGACATCATAGAAACCAGCGTCATAAATCACATTATTCGAGCTATCACAAAATTGACTAACAGAGAGAAGATTATGCTGAAGTCCTTCAATATATGATACTCTTGGAACTGTTGCGGTTCCAATGCTAAGTGTTCCATAGCCTCTTGTATAACCTTTTGCGTTGTCTCCAAACTCGATTCGGGGTCCTTCTTCAGTAGTATAATTCTTCAGTAGGTCCTTTTGGTACGTCATGTGTCTTAAGCAACCGATGTCCACATACCAATGGTCCTTGTGCACCTACAAAACAAAATTATATTTAGGTACCCTTTATTTTTGATTTTGGGTCCTTAGATGTTAGTTTTGGAAACCCAAATCTGTCTCACGACCCTGGTGGTCTCGGACAGTTTCTTTCCACTCTTGTCAACATATTTAACCACTGAACTGGTCAATGCTGACTTCTGAGGCTTTTCAGGTTCAGGAGTCCTGATCTTCTGAGTGGGTGGACTGCTGACCTTTGCCTTCTGTACGGCTTTCTTCTTCGTCTTCTAACTTTTGGATCCTCTCCTGACTATAGGATCATAGTAATATGACCCATACTGAGCTGGATGAGTCAGCTGCAGAGGTCCATACTGATCAGCCCATTTTGCTTTTCTGGTTCCCCCTTGACTGAACTGGGGTGTTCTAGTGCTGATCTTCTTGTCAGAGTGATGATAACTAGGATGAGGTGCTTTCATCTTCTGTTTGTTCTTGGCTAGGGGGTTCAGTATGTCTGCATTGATGGTCACCCCTTGAACAAACCTATCAGCTAGCCGGTTTTCTGAGCGTACGTGGGCAGATGAGGAGGCTCCATGGCTGAATCCAAGTCCCTCCTTACAATGCTTGGGCTTGTTGCTTGCCAGCATAGCTTCAAGCTTCTTTTCAGTGCCCATGTATCGCTCTGTCATCAAGTTCCTCCAAACATCATCACTTTTCTTCAGCAATTCATACTCGGTCTGAAGTCCTGACAACTCTTGCTTCAGTAGATTCAGCTCAGTATCTTTCTGAGTCAAGTCATTGGTCAGTACTGAGATCTGATCTTCTTGATGCTGAGACTTGGCCATCAGAGAGTTTATCTTCTCCTTGAGTCTCAACACAAGTCCTTCTGACTCAGTAGCAACCTGACTTTCCTGAGAAAGTCTCTGATTCTCCACTTTCAGGGTATCCAACTCTTGAAGAGTCTTACTCAGCTGCAGACTCATCTGGATCTGCTCGTCGAATAGTTCTTCGTATGCAATCGCGAGGTCCAGATTCTCATCTGCACCTGAAATCGTGTCGTGTATGCAGTGTGAAGAGGAATTAAATGGTGCATGAGAATTTACCTCATCCTCGTCTCCTGCCATGAGACACTTTTTAGCATCTTCTTCAGCTTCAAGCTCTATGGTCTTGAAAGCTGCTTCATCATCTGATGAATCCATGAAGGAGTCGACTTCATCTGAGTCGTCTGAGAGTTCACCGGCAATGTATGCTTGTCGCTTCTTGATGAACTTTTCCCTTCTTGCTTTGCGTGCTGCTCTTTCAAGCGATCTTGAGCTCGGGAGAGCATCATCTTGCCGGCTTCTTGCAGTTATAGCAGGTTGTGACTCTTTCTTCCTTGCTTTCACTGTCTTTCGACTGAGTTGAGTCATCCTGTTTCCTGCATTCAGAAGTATGTGAGTCAGGAGTGCGCTTGGGTGTATATTCAGTCTTACCCTTAGAGTCTCTGACGACTCTTGAGAGCTTTCTGTGCCTCTCCTTCTCCTTCTGATACTTCACGGCAAGCAGTGCGTACTTCTTGGCTTGATTTCCTTCTTGTATGTCACTGAGTGAAGGTTCAGCCTTGTTAGACGCCGGAGCTGCTGTCCTGACTGATGCTTTAAAGGCATGGTCGACTTGGGTGTCAACTTCATTTCGCTACTTCCTTTGAGGTAAGCCAAACTCGAACTCCTCCGCTTTAAGTTCTGAAAAGATATGGTCAGGAGTAACAATATCTAAATCAGAATGACGCAATAAGGTAGCAAAGGGAGTCCAGTGACCGTCTGGCAGAGCCCTCAAAATCTTGGGATTCATCTCTCGGTTGGAGAATCTCTTTCCCAGCCCGTTGGTAGAGTTCATCAGATCCGTGTATCTGAAGTTGAGATCTTCAATGGTGTCACCAGGCATGAGAGACAGTCTCTCCAGCTTCTGAAGTTCCAGCGCGAGCTTGTTTGCTTTGATCTTCTGAGTCCCCCGACTCAGCAGCGCTAGAGCATCCCAAAGTTCTTTTGCGGATTTGCAGTCTTGAACTCTTCCGAGACAAGAATCGCTCAGAGTGGTCAGTATGGCGTTTCTGGCGATGCGGTCTAAGTTGTGAAGTTTCTTCTCCTCAGGGTGAAGAGACTTCTGTCTTTGGGGATCTTCTTCCTGGTCACCATACCTCCTCCTTGTGCTGGATCCTGAGCTACGATGCTATCGACCATTGGAATGATTGGTCCGTCCTCCAGAACCTCTGTCATGCTATCGTGGAGAGAGGCCAGATGTGCCTCCATTCTGACTCGCTATACACCATAGTTCTCTACTGAGAACATGGGTACCATCCTGATTCCTGACATATCAGACATGATAGATAATGATATGAATGCAGAATGATATGCAGTGAAAATGTTTTCCGGATCCGTTCAAGTAGACCAGTTTCAGAATAACAAGAGTCTTAAAGAACTCCTGCTCTGATACCAATTGTTGGTCTCGAGAGTACGTTCAGGTGTAGGGGGAGGGGGTGAATACACCTGAAAACCGATTTCTCAACTTAAAATGCGAACAGTCCTTTTTAGGAGAGTGTTGTACTGATCGAGTTCAGCAGACCAGATAAGCTGCTCTGAATCGCGTGGCAGAGTGACTGACTCAACTGAGGCCTGCTAGCTAACTAGAGTTAGAATTCAGTACCGATCAGATAGAGTTCAGTAGTGCGGAAATGTGTAGGCCCAAATTCAGTTGAGTTAGGGAAAACGTTTTTATCAAAATAGTTTCAGTAGATTAGTGCTGTCGATTAAGTTTTCTGAAACTCAGTTGAATGATTTAAAAGATATTTTCAGTATGCACAGTAAATCAATGCAACAGAAAAATAAAGAACACAGAACACAGCGATTTTTAAAGTGGTTCGGATCCAACATTCCTACGTCCACCGTCCCAAAAGATCAGGAGCCTATGTATTATACTGAGATAGTCTCAGTCGGTTTGTACACTGAAAAAACACTGGTCTTGAGATTTATACTGAGCAAGTCTCAGTTTACAAGGTATCAAACTAAGTGTTTGAAAAACTCTCCAATAGTGAAGGAGTCCTTTAGAATAAGGATCAGTTCGGAAGTGAACTCCTTCGTCTAAGCTATAGATATAAACGGTTGAGCTTAGGTTAGAGGGATAGGGAACAAGAAAGTGGCTTCTAGAGCGACGAACGTCTAAGTATAAAGTTTGGGTTCGTGTTCAGTCGCTTGGATACTAGAGGCTGTATGATTCTAATTCAGCTTGGTTCCCTATGAGCAGAAATGTAGTCTTTCGCCGGAGATTGTTTCTTCGAATTACTTACGGAAGACTTAGGTCGTTTATAATTTGCTCTCTGAATGCTCTGTGTGTTTCTTCGGTTTCTAGGTGAGTTTCAATTTGATTTTATCCCTCTATTTATAGAGCAGAGATTATGATAGATCCGTTGGAGACGACGATCCTTTGTCTCTCTCTTTTGGGTAGCTAACGGCTCTTTCGAAGTATGGTAGCAGTGTCCTTTCCCTCCATTTCTGGAAAGTTGTTGACTTGCAGCTTTAACAGATATCGGACAGGTGGCTTCTTGTTATTGGTCGAGGATCAAAAAAGTGGTTGAGATAGAACAAACTTCAAGGAGATCTGAAGCTGACTTCTCTCTTCGTCGTATTGACTCTGCTGGTTAGACTTTAGAGGATCTGACAGTCAGAAGACTGTCTGGCCGTTGCTGAGTCTGATCTCTGATTCAGTAGCATGCTCCTGCTGAGTCGACTCTACTGAAGATCAGTTCTGAGTTCAGTGAACTACTCCTGCTGAGTTCAGTTCCACTGACTCCTTTCAGTATACTGCTCCTACTGAGTCCAGTACTACTGAGTCTTCTACTTCTGGTGCTGAGGCAGGTAATCAACTGAGAGCCTGAACCAGATGCAGAGTGTCTGCTGAGTATGAAACCTCAGAGACAGCACAAAAACAAGTTACAACAGAATGGTTCATCAATCAAGATAGGGTTTTGGGATCTTCAAATCTTCAGTAAGTTTTCAGAGCACAGGGCTACTGAGTTAGTTCTCAACTGAGAAGACTGAATCATCTCCCACTGTTTTGCGCTTTTGCTACGGACTGAATCATCACCCAACAATATATATTTACTGTAAGTAGTTTGATGAAAGCTTGTGGAGATATATAGTATCATATATTGAATAACACCAAAATAATATTTATTTAATATTCTCAATAATTTGGAAATAACGAAAATGACCAATTTTGACTATTTAATAAGGGAAATATAGAATTAGGTTGAAGGCAAAGATTTTCATTTATCAGCATGTTCGTCACGTTGTGGCACGTGAAGTAGGATATCCCGTCACGTGACCTTCTCTCTTAAACGTAAATACGAAGTGTAAGTAATCATCTGACCTCTGATAGTGAACACATAGGTTCTTGATGTGGGCACTAACAATTTATCAAATTATAAATTCTATCAATAGTTATCTCTCCATAATAAAATGACAATAAACTTTTACAAATATCTTCTTTAAAATATTTTTTTGGAGTATACTGGTTGTATTTTAAGTATAACATGCATGGAAGACTCCTGTGTAAATTGCCTATTTACAGTCATACATGCGTATATTTTGACTATTTAATAAGAAAAGTATAGAAGTAGGATGAAGGCAAAGATTTTCATTTATCAGCATGTTTGTCACGTTGTGGCACGTGTAGTAGGATATCCCGTCACGTGGCCTTCTCTCTTAAATGTAAGTACGGAGTTTAAGCTATCATGTGACCTCTGGCAGTGAACACATAGGTTCTTGACGTGGGCACTAACAATTTATCAAATTGTAAATTAAATCAAGAGTTATCTCGCCATAATAAAATGACAATAAACTTTTTTAAATATCTTCTTTAATATATTTTTTTGGAGTATAGTAGATGTATTTAAGTATAACATGCATGGAAGACACCCGTGTAAAATGTCTATTTATAGTCATACATGCTTAAATTTTGACTATTCAATAAACAAAATATAGAATTAGGATGAATGCAAATATTTTCATTTATCAGCATGCTCGTCATGCTGTGGCACTACACATGATTAATTAAATTAATTTTCTGATACTAATATCATCTAAAAGTAAAATGTCTATTTACAGTCATGCATGCGTATATATATGGGTGGGTGTGTGGGGGGTGGGGGGGGTTTGTGTATAAGCAATACGATGAAGTATCACGGTGTGTGTGGAACCGTTATGATGTAATAGGCTAGACCTGGTTTGATTGTTTACATCTTTTTGGTCTAAGTCCTGTAAGGGGTATATTATTGGACTAAACTTCAGTAGAGAAGTTAAAGTTCCAGAACCCCAAGTCATCGGTTCAGTGGAGCTCAGTTGTCTTCAGGGTCCGTTGCTGATAGCACTCAGTGTTGGGATTTTATATACTGGAAGCAAATTTTATGCTTCTATATAATGTGTTTTATCCTTACCACTATTTTATTCTTCTATCTGATAAATATATATTTGCACATGTAATCATTTATTTTGTATAAAAGTTAGATTTGTGTAGTGTGTCGGGCATACAGAAGACTACAGAAATTGGTTGAACTGACAAGATATAAACATTTATCACAGCTGAGACAACTTAAGGATAAGTTGTCGGTTTAAGCTGTAGTTTAGATAAGAAGTGGCTTATCTTGGATGCTTGTCTTTACTGGTACACTTAAGGTGGTGTATTGATGGATCACAGTGAGATGTATTCTCATGACTGACCTTAGTGGATAACCAAGATATCCGTGACTTAGCTGGTCTTAAAATTGGTAAGACTTACGCATTTGACTATCTATCACTTTAACCTACTATGGTGTACGTCATTGCGACCGGATATATGTATCTTGGGTGTTAGTAGTTATTTGTGACTCAGGCTGGTTGTCTGTATCTTGCAACCGTATCCTAGTAAAATGGGTTGATAATATCCCCTGAGGAACTCGTATGGATTAGCACACTAAACCCGGCCGGTTGATTAAGTTCATGTGCGTTAATAAGGTCGAGTGGTACTACTCAAGACTATATAAGATGTTAATTAATTTAAGCTGTCAGTGGGCTTAATTAAATAACGGATATTTCTATCTTAAATACGGGGATCGATTAAGTCTGAAATACAAGCTCTTGCTCAATTTGGGATAAAGGGGTAATTCAGCACGGATTCTATAGTGGAATTAATCTGTGTTTATTAATTAATTTTGCTCTGGACTGAGCATAGATAATTAATTAATTTAAGGCCCTACTTTATTTCTTGTATTAGATCTCTAATCTGGCTCAATTAATTGTGTAGTTATTTATTGTCTCTCGGAAATCATTATTAATAGATTAATGTATTTTTACATTATTTAATAATGTTATTTATCTGGAATTAATTAGCTAGGCAAAATAATTGATAAATATTAGTTGCCCAATAGATTAATTAATTATATTATGGGCTGATTATGTAGAAGCCCATTAGGGATGTAATTAAATTAACGGGCTATAAATATTAATATAATATTGGCTCTTGAAGCTTATATATATTACTATTCTGTTCATAATTAGAACATATATAATCTCATACATGTTATTAACGCTGTTTGAGAGAGAGAGATGATAATCTTAATTTTCTTCAATTCTCTGACCACCCAAAGGGAGAAAAAGGCCGGGACACTGATCAGAAGCTCTGATTGTTGCTTTTAGAAGCATGTTCATGGTTTACTTCCTTCATTATCGGGTTATTTTTCGTGTTTGGGGCGGCCTGCGAGCCACTATTTTGATCCCGTTGTAACGTTTTTCTCATTAGAAAATCCACGAGTAGTAGATAGGACCAATGTGAATGCTTGTATTTGCTTTATTATAATGTATTTTGGTCCGGGATGCACGAAAATTGTGGCACGACGGCACGGAAAGACAAAAAAGGCGAAACTTAGTTTTTGGCAGATCACGACCGCCGACTTCATAAAGCGCATGGAAGCGCGTGTCAACATATGTTTCAAGTATGTTCGGA